>BMAO01011348.1:0-18330 GCA_019973975.1 Trichonephila clavata
ACGTAAAAATTGTTCAATTTCTTAGCTGGTAGTTCAACCTCTAGACAATATCATTAATACGCTTGTGTAAAATTTCACACTAATATCTCTATTTGTTCTTAGATATCACATTTGAGATGGGTCAAGAAATTTACAAAAAGGTTTTGAGAAAATGCATTTTAACTTTATAAATACAATTTCAAAACAAAATATCTCAAGTATATTACTAACTCTGATGATTTATATTTAACATCTCCAATTTCTTTATATTTTGTTAAATTTTCTTTGGCCCTATATTTTTCTGGCTGATTTTAAGTCAAAGAATGTTGTTTCAAGTCTGCGTTGAATGATAAGAAATCTGTTCACGCAGTGTATAATAATCCAGCATTTATTCCAAAAGATTCAACTACCTAAATAAACAAATAAAGGTTTGTTAAAATAATGATGGCAATATGGTATCCAAAGAAATTCTTTTAAATTATTAAGTTTTCGAACAATTTGTACCAAAAAGGCGTTAAATGATTCTGTTTTGCATTTATGTCAACCCGTGAGACAGTTTTATAATAATCCGCTTATCACACAACTTCTGCATACACAGGTTTACCTAACATTTAAAAGTTTCAAGAAAGGCTTACACTTTTTCTATATAGCTGTTTTCCGCATATGTTCTCGATACCATCAGCTCTCAACTCCAGCTAAGTACGATCTCATACATGGGTATCTCTGCTGAGCAAAATTGACTTCGAAAATACAATTTGCACTTAGCAGAGTTTCTTGAATGATTGACAAAGATACTGCCATAATATGAATTTTATTAATAACATTGGTAAGTTTTTCTTCCCACCGAGGTTTTTCTGGCTTTAAGTTTTCGGTCCGACTTATTCAATTTCTTTCTTAGAAGTATCTTATACTCATTTGATAAACACTGTTGAAACCATGCCAATCTTTAAACTGTTGCATCCTTGGAAATCAAAATCGCACACACACCAGGAAATCAAATATTAAGATCTGCTGTATAAAAACATTAAAGATTTGTACACACCAACAAATTCCATGATTAAAGTAAATACCAGAGGAATACAGGAACACGCATGTACGACTAGACTTTTAGAAATCTAGAAGACTTTGACATCATTTCCTAATCTAGAAGTTTCCCAATTGGCGATGGATAAAGTTACAATAGAAATATTAAGGGAGGAATGTCCACGTCTCTGTCGTAAACGGATATTCCACATTCTCCAACTGATCTGTTGGAACATTTTATAATGCTTTTTACTACCAAAGCAGCATCATTCATGACATTTTTAGCCGTTGATGAAGCAGCAGTCAAGACATTTCTTTAACAAAGTCTATAAGCTCCTTTTAACATACAGGGCATGTTCAAGTTAGCACATGGCTTTTTCACAGAAAAATGTCATCTTCCAATAACTCATATTCCACAAATAAGTTGCAAATTAATAGAACTTTGGTTTTTAAACTTTTCAGCAGCTGAAACATTGACAATGAAAGTGCATTTGGAGCATTTTAAAGTCACATTAGAAGTCAGTACAGACAAGTAATCTTCATGCAGTTACAGATTCCTCTCTCAAAACAATTGAAGAAACACAAACTGGAAAAAACATACTTCCCAAAATATTTAAACAAAATATTCCATTACCTCTTAATGTTCCATTAAAACATACTTTGTACTGTGAAAAATCCTTCAGTCAATCCAGTTTTTGATCATTAAAAGTTTAAATGTTTGCTAATTCCACACTGTTTTTGTGAATCTGGTACGAGCACTGTTGCATTTTCAAGAAGTTAATTCAATTGTTTGTGAACCGTTATAAGTTTATAATATAAAAAAATCAGAATGTCCAGAAACAATTACCGATTAAAAATTGTACAATTAAATCGATAAAAGTTATGTTTTTAGAAGAAATTTTAGGAGCAAAATTCGTAAGACGCATATCAAAACAAAAACATGTAAGGTCAGAAGAAACAGATGTTGTCAATCGCAAAAGTCGAATTAAAAGATCGAAATTGTTGCCCATCAATTAAATAGTTAAAACAATTGTCAGAAATAATTTTTAAAATTTTAATGGGTTGAACCTGCAAATATTATCGGTAAAAAGCATGTTAAACAGACAACTTCTGGTTTCGATTTCACCAGTTCCGGTTTCGATTGACAACTGTAAAAATATTTTAAGCACCTGTAACTTTTTTTCTACTTATCACATAGACAAAACAAAAATGGATTTAGAAAGCTAATTGCTTAAATTTCAAAATAGTAAAATGAAAAGAAAATATGATTTTGACCAAAAATAACGTTTTTAACGTAGTCAGATGCCTTAAAAAACTTAATAAAATTAAAAAGGAACGCATGAAAATTTTAGTTACATCATGCATAGTCAAATGATTTTCAAAGAACATGTTGTGTCCAAAGTGTAACTCAGTTCTATAAGACCATCATTGCAAAGCTATAAATATCTTTGACAAAAAAGTTCAATAAATATTGAGTTCGAATTAAAAATATATTTTAAACGATAGTCTAATAATTATACAATGTATAGCATTTCTTCTAAGTAAAGTAACAAATGAATTGATATTGATTTTAGTTTAATATTTATTAATATTAATGATATTGCTTGTGCGCAAGTCTTAGAATAAATTAATCAGAATCTGACGTTAGTTATTCGAAATAACATCATATGCAAGAATTAAAGTCAAATTATATTTTAAAAAATAATCATCTAATACGTACGTTAATAGTTTCTACGAAATTTTCAAGCAATATTGAAATTAATTTAAATGGGGTAATGAGGAAAAAAGAAACCCCTGTAATTAGTTCCTCCATTTTATTGATCATCCTTGCCGAGATAAATCCTGGCTTCGCTTCCCGTCGAACAGGTTCATTTCTTCACGGGAAGAAAAAGATA
This sequence comes from Trichonephila clavata, assembly GCA_019973975.1. Lineage (NCBI taxonomy): Eukaryota > Metazoa > Arthropoda > Arachnida > Araneae > Nephilidae > Trichonephila > Trichonephila clavata. The sequence continues at coordinate 2,898 of BMAO01011348.1, forward strand.
AAACTAATTAAAGAAAGCAGAAATTATAAACTAGCGTAGATAATTACAGCATTTCTATTTTTTTAATCTAGAAATTTTAATTCACAAAGATATTAACACTTTAGCATAAAATAATTTATTTCCACAAAACATTTTTCAAATACCTGCCTTCACCAATAATGAATTAAATTTTCAAAAAAATACAGTACAACAATATTAAATCTCTTCTATAATTCTTATTGAATTCAAACAAAACTCATATAAAAATTAAAACCAACATTTTATCAATTGACGTAATATAGTAAATGATTCATTATCAGAAGTTCAAGAAGGAATTGGAATATAGTGTCCAGGCTTGTGTGTGTGTGCGTGTGTGAAGTATCCAAAAACGTTATGGCTTGTTATTACAGAACTACCCATCAGAATGCAATGAACTGTTCGCCAGTGGTTTGGAAATCTCTCCGAGAGTTCTTGGGTCTAGTCCGTTTGGCCGTACTTGCTTGCATTATTCGGCAATCGCAGAGGATAAACTTGTTTGACTGACTTCATTAGTAAAGATGTGGACAACACAGCAAAAGGTGCAGAGTGTACTTTGGTCAACGGAATTTAATCAGTCACGCATGTACAGCGACGAGTTCGAACAGAATGAAATGCCGATCCTTTCGACCAATGGGAAATAACTTTAAAGAAGGCGGGAACTTTGGTATAACAAACTGGCAAGTATCTTTAAGTTTTCATGATAGAAGACACTGTTGATCGTGGCCGTGATTCATTTTGTAGGAATCCTGATAATTCTATTAGGCAAGCTAGTAACAGCATTTCATTCTGTTCAAAATACACGCGTGCCTGATTTAAATTCCGTTAACCAAAGTAGGCATTGTACCTTTTGCTGTGGCGTCTACATCTTTAATAATGAAGACAGTATAACAAGTATAACGTCTACGATAGCCGAAAAATCCACACACGTGCGGCCGATTGGACTAGAACCTAAAAAATCTCAGAGGGACTTTCAATTCACTGATGAACAGTTTAGTACATTTTGATGGGTAGTTCTGAAAAAAAAAAGCCAAAACTTTTGGATACTTGTAAGTCCGGACCCCCTGTTTAATCTAACTACTCAGAATTTTACGACAGTTATGGCACTTTGGGGTAAGTCCAGTTTCTCCGTTCTGCTTAGCATATTTTTATGTCAAGCCTTTTGTCATTAACTATTTTTAGTGCAAAATAGCGCCCTTGAGAAAAATTATACGCACAAATATCTAATATTGTAAACCTACAATTTAAACCTAATCGCAGTGATTTGCCATGAGTAATCAGAGCAACATTAAAATCCAATATATACGAATAATATTCTTTTTTACGCTTTACAAAAATTTGAATTTACTTTTCATAGTTTAATGTACCTAATATTTGTTATAATATTTTGGAATGTGAGTCGATCTTGTGTGTGTGACATTTATCCTGTTTTGTAACATCATGTTAATATTGATTCGTACATTTCTTAAGCATTATTAAAGTTATCTTTAATGGTATGAAAAATTAGGCATACACCAAAAAGGTATGGTAGGGAAAATTTTTTGTTATGCGTTACTCGTTACGCGATGAATGTAAGGTAGGGATGTATTTGTGTATGCGTAAGTATGTGTAAGGGTTTGCCTTGGTCTAGTAGTATACCAAAAAGAGAAAATGTTTATAGTTAAGTATTTACACTACGGGACTTCATCTATATATATAAAGGATAGAGAAAAGCGATTCACTCACTAACTGACTCATCACGATATCTCCGAAACTATTCAACCTACAGACTTGAAATTTGGTAGGCATGTTTCTTTCATGGATAGAGATCCGCTAAGAAAGGATTTTGTGAAATTTGAGACGCAAGGAGCGTTATAAATAATTATTTCCATTTTTAAACTACGCGACGTACAATTTTGAAACTTGGTAAACAGATTCCTTTCATAGAATAGATATATACTACAAAACGAGTTTGCAGAAAATCGACACCCAATTGGCGTTACGGGGCCTTAAGGGGTGTTAGAGATAATTATTTCCATTTTTAAAATATAAAACACACTGTCTTTAAATTTGATAAATAGATTCCTTTCATAAAGTAGAGATCAGATACAAAAGGGGTTTTGTGAAATAAGACCCCAAGTGGCGTTGCAAGGGAATAATAGATAAATATTTCCGATTTTAAACTACTAAACCTAACTGCCTGAAAATTGGTAGGCATGTTTCTTTCATAGAGTAAATATTCTCTACAAAATGGGGTTTGAGAAAATTGACCCCCAAAGATTGTTACAGGGTGTTAAGGGGAGATATAAATAATTATTCCGATTTTTAAACTATTAGACGCACAGTCTTGAAATATTTGGTAAGCAGATTCCTCTCATAGGATAGAGATACGCTACGAAATAAGTTTCGTGAAAATCGACTCCCAAGTGGAGTTGCGGGCTTAAGGGGCATAATAGATAAATACTTCCGTTTTTAAACTATTAGATCGACCTGCTTGAAAATAGGTAGGCATGCTCCTTTATTGGAGAATAGTTCCTATAACAAAGAGTAAAACGAAAATCGACCCCCAAGGAGAAGTTGTGAGGGGTCAAGGGGAGTTATAGAAAAAATTCCAGTTTTTGAATTGTTAGACCCAAGTACTTGAACTTTGTTAAGCATTTTTCTTTTGTTGAATAGGGATCCACAAAGAATGTATTTGACGGAAATTGACTCCTGGGAGAACAGGTGGCTACTGGGTGTATGGACAAAAAGAACTTTTTTTTCGTACAAGGACTAGAGTAACGAAATTTGGTTTGCATTTTTCTTTTGTTGAATTGAAATCCGCTTAGAAGGTTGTTTTGAAGAATGACTCTCAACGGGATAACGGGGAGTATTAAAAATAAAAATTTCGTTTTTGCTCTATTAGATTTACATTTGAAAATTAGCTTCCATATCTATTTTACGGAGTAGAGATCTACCGAAAATTGGTTTTGCGGAAATCCACTTGGTTAAAGAGTTATGAAAGTGAAAACATCATTCTATACTTCAATTTTAGAGTGTATTAAAAATACAAATTATAAGCTGTCTTTTTTATCAAGAGGTGAGAGTTACAAGTATAAGTATAAATTTCAATAAAATCGAATTCTTAATTTTTTTAGTATTATGTATTGAAAATGAAAATTTTTTTGTACTTATACGTTTTCCATTCTAATTATTTTTAAATGCAGTTTGAAATATTAATAATACTAAATTTGTTAATTATATATAAGATTAATTAAAAATAAAACAATTATACAATTCAGTACATATAAGCTAAAGAAGTTAATTTCTAACGCGTGTTCACACTGATACACGCACTGTTTTTTTAATTTTTTTTAATGTTTTACATATATTTCTATTTCATTAAAATATATACAATTAATATTGTGTTTCTTTAATGCTGTGTGTGTGTGTGTGAATTCTTTTGAATGGGTTTTTTCAATAAAGTAAAACGTTTACATTTTGATATTCGTTATGATGATTCAGATTTATTACAAATAAATTTTAGTACTTTTGAAATTTGTTTGCCACTATCCTATGTAAATAGATTAGTTATAAACAGATAATTTATTCTATTATTACTGTAGGCTTTCAAAAATAATTTTAAAACTTTTCGTACCTCAATTCTAACTGCATTATTTGTTTTAACTTTATTTAAATTTGGTAACATAAACAAATAAAGAGTAATGTTTGTGCACTAAGACTTTGTTTACATCTTGAATCTTCGCTTTAAACCTTAAAGTATGCTATTGTATTATTATAGCTATATAGCTTCTTCCTGTATTATATCATTATTTTTTCCGCTCTAATGGCTTTAATAAGAATAGAGGGGGTCACCTTACCAGGGTAATATGATGACTTAATAAAATCATGCATTAATCTATGCATACCGAATATAAGTCAATGTTATTGTTCGAAATCATGTGATATGGGTGGAATGCAAGCTTGTTTCAATGCTCCATATGTATAATGAAATAAAATGAAATCCCATTACAGAGAATTGAATTAGATAAAGTGAATTAAATGTAAACAGATTTGTCTTTGTACCATTTTTGTCTGAATAATTTTTTAAGATCGCACAACAAAGCCCCTGGAAAAAGAGATATCTCAAATGCAAAATAACGGTCTATTAATTACCTTCATTATGAAATTCAGTTTAGATGCCAGTAGTAAACGTGCAGATATTGTGTCGTACATGTCAATTTGGAGGATGGAGCCCCATGTATATTGTACTTCTTCGATAATGTCAAAAATGACCCATGTCTTTTATGGATAGTAACTTTTATGGATTTTTTGTCAAATAAAATTCCATGTGACATTGATGGACGAAAAATCTGTATATCTCGCAGGCCAATGCGACTTATCGACACTTTATGGATAATTGAGGAAGGAGCAGCAGCAGTATGGAGATGAATGTTGTCTCCTGGAGTAATGACCAAGAATGGTAGCACAGCAGATTTAATTACCAGTATGACATTTAAGCTTGCTGACTGAGTGTTTTTGATAATGAAGAGTACTCTTTCTGTTACCGAAAATTTCTCTCCTGATCACAACTCTTAATGTAGTTCTAGTGCATCTACATCAAAGACAATTTGGTTAAAAGTGCTAAGCAGGCCTCTTCCTAGAAAAGATACGATAACCATTGACACGGCCGTTGTCTGAGAACACAACAGATCTTCATTCAACCTTCCAAAGAACAGTATTTTGATGTCATTGAAGTCCCACATACAGATGATTTGGAGTTGGAAGCACAAATGCAAAATGGTCCCTTGCTTGGAGCTGACTCTAAACTAATTTATTTGCTTACAGTTCACTATTTATTGCATTGCGAATAGAAGAACAAATAACTTCAGCATATGCAGTTTGATGCGCTACAGCCATGTAGCGAATACAGCGATCTTTCCTCTGAGTGGTAACCCTGATACAGCTGTATTCTGGTTCTCTTTAGAGATAACTTTCCCATGAACACTGTCATTAGCATTTATGCACAAACAATGCATTTATTCAAGGACAATCTGGAATATTGCAAGAATATAATTTATCTTCCAGTAGCTCTATTTAATTACCTCATGCATAAAATCCATAAAATACTGAAACTGCTTTCTTCATCTCATTAATTTCTTTCTTGACTCAAATCAAGCTCAGAAGATTTATCTTGCAGGAAAATAAAATCATCAAGCAGTTTACGTAATGAAAGGTTTAAACGAAAGGACATATGTATGTTCATAGTGACACTACTACAGTCATTATTATTCATAAAGCGCAAAATTAAGTACGGACCATCTCTCACTTTTCCAAACATATATATTTTGAATTTCCTTTATCTAGCACAACTCCACTTAGGTTATATATATATATATATATATATATATATATTGTTATCAACAGTGTTGTTAAAAATTAAAGTTACATGCGCAAAGATTGAGACAACTGCATAAAAATTTGGTTTAATGCAACGAAAGTTTCTCAGATATATATTGCTAAAGGACAAAGCATAAAGCAGCATAACAATGTGGAAAAGAATTTAATGTTTGGTCAAGTTACAGATTATATAAACAATTGTTAAAACCTTTATATTTTTGGAATGGTTCTTCTAATGCGGTTAGTGTTCACCTCACATGTTTACACAAAACTCGCAATGAGGCGTTATAATATTGGTGATGTTGTCAAGAAATGTTTACAATCATAAATCTCATTTTTCCAAAATAACAGCTTTTAACTCCATCATGGCTCTGGAAGGAAGACACTGATGTACAATAGCACTTTCTATACCATCCCAAATATATTCTACAGGATTGAGACCCATAAGCTTCAAATGCCAATTCATAAGACGAATATTCTTCTGTTTAAGGAATTCTCATACACCAAAAATACGAGCTTCTCCGGGTCTTGCATTCTATCCATAAAAAGGCAGTTCGTATCTGCAGCAACCAGAAAAATGATATAGGCTTAGAGTTCCTCAGGTGTTAAGTGGTGATTCTATATATTTCTGATGACACTACCAGCATCTGGGATGTGCAATGATGTAATTCTATTAAAATTACTCTTCGTCAAAATTGGTCTAATTTCCTTACATTGAAAGAATAATATTTAGGTTCTCTTTCTCTCCAGTTTAAAACTCGTCAAGAATCACTCTGTGAGCTGAATCTGATTCCATCAGTGAAAAGAGTACGCTTCACCTATGGATGTGTCCAACAATGGTATGTTCAAATAGATAAAAGAACTAGACTTTGTGATGTGCTAAAAAAGAGACTTACCATTAAACACTGGGCTTAGAAAGTCCACAATTAGGGCTAAAAAATAAATACTAAAATACGCACTTTAAGAAACAATATCATAGATAAACATACAACATCATTTTGAAAAACATTTCATTTTTGGTGGAGAGGATAATGTGGCTTATATATGTCTCTACATTATAGGTTTCCAACCTTTTTTGATTTGGAGTCCTCTTTTCTAGTAAATATTTCGATACCACCCCCTTCCATTCTAGAGAAATAACAGTGTACATAATACAAGGTGAAAACAAGAATAGCTATTGCCACAAATATATTTAAATGTGTAAAAATTATATATTTTAGTCATAGATAGGATATTGTTGGAATTAAAACGCTTCGGAATTTCTTCTTCCTTTAAAAGAGTGGAATAAAAGTTTTAGCTTACCAGTTATAAAGACAGGCAGGGGTTTTGAGGATACGAAGTAATTCATAAGAAACTATTGCTTTCAAAATAAATGTAAATTGACAGTTTCAGTATCAAACGTTAATGTTAAATGGTTAATATATTTAATTATGTTTTTTGGATAAAATAGTTAATGAAATGCAGTGGACGAAACATTTTTCCAACTGCTCACAGACAATTACAACACGTGAACTACAGAAATTAAAATGCACTGTATCATTCAATTTCATGTAGGTCTGAATGTAGTGTAATCTTTAATTTTTATCCACTCCCTGAACTACCGAAATATGTGAATTTATGTACATGTGATATACAAATAATTTAAAAACATACAATCAACATATAACCAGTATTAAAGTTTACTTTTGTTAGTACATAATCAGCGTGTTTTTCAGTCTTTTATTAGACTATATTTAGTTAATCTTCCCAAGCCTCTCCATGCCATCTCAACACCCCCTAATTTTCTCTGGGTCTTTTACTGCCCCCTGAAAGCCTCATACGCACACAAGGGGGCGTTATCGCTCACGTTGAGAACCTATGCTCTACATTTTTCCTTGATGATGTACATAGATATTTGTCTTTGAAACATCATAGACCCGGGGTGAGCATTAAGTCGATTGCGATCAACCGGTGGACCGCCTAGACATTTTGGCGTGACCGCGCCTAAAACTTTTACCAGTTAATAAGTAGTAAAAGTTTTAGGCGCGTAATTATATATGGAAAATTCAAGATTGGCTGACAGTACGCAGACTAAGCCTTTTCTGACTATAACAACAAAAACTAACTTTAGATAAAAATGTTTTTTTTCTTTAATGTATTTTGAATTGTTTCATAATAAATGTATCATTTGATATTATTATATTTGGGGCTATTATTATTATGTTTGCATCTTACGTTTTGCTTTAAACGCGGTTTTAAAAGTGTTTTTTTATTTTAGTTCTGTAGGTATATGAATAAGTATATATTCTGTACTTATTATTAAGTTATAATAATAAACTTTCCCTTACCTCTGCACACCCACGACATTGGGCAGTAACGCACACAGGAATTTTGAAAGGGACGGGGGTCGAGGGTTTTTTGATGGTCTAACATTCTCGTGTATCATATCTCAATAGTCAGTCAAATATATTTTTTGATTTTGGTCGATTGTTAGGAACAAAAACAACGAAAAATAAATTACTGAATGAATAATTAACAATAATAAATGAATAAAATTACTAATATCAAATATTTTACATTTTACATACTATTTATATGGAACTATAATGAATCGAAAGAAAATGCAGGGTTATGAGGGAGGGTCCGGACCCGTGGACCCCTCCCCCGCTCTTGTGTGTGTCACTGAAACTGGGTGGACCGCAACTCCTTGAAAAAATTAGAAGTAGCCCGCACCCTGGAAAAGTCTGCCCAGCCCTATCATAGACCAATCTTCAGCTTCCCAGGTGAAAGCAATTAGAATTTGCACAGCCTCAAATTTTTTGAGTAGGTGTGTGGAGTAGAATTTATACATTGTTGTTCCATCTCAGGTGGCAAAATCATCATATGACAGAAGGCTAGATTCAGCCCTAGTGTTGCGTCAAACTGTGAAGTTAATAAGAAATTGAACGGAATAATTGAAAGCATAAGGTAATGCAAATCTGCTCAAAATTCCCCCGTTCCAATAATAATTTTTAAGAGCACTATTTTTTTTTTAAATTTAAAAATATGCATCAAATTTAAACAACTGTGGGGTTATATGAAAAAATGAATGTTCTAAAAAAGTTACATTTTTTTCAGAAGTTTCTCACGTCGATAGTAATTGGACTTAGTTGTTAATGTTATTTATACATTTGATATAAAGGGAATGTTAATTTTCCTTTCAAATGAACTGTTGCATATGAATTTTATCATTAATTGTCATAAGCCAGAACACTATAGTGCTATTTTTCACCAATAATTTATCAAAATATGAAATGGAAACAAATATTAAAAAGTGAGATAGTAAACTAAACTTTCCTAAAAAAAATTAATAATAATTTTTTTGATTTTATCGTGAATATGAATAAACACGTATAAGGGTTTTATTAAAAAAAAATTGAATTGAATTATCGAAATACCTTAGAAATGACTTAGCCTTTAAAATTAATGTTAACACAGTTTTAAAACAATGCATTTGAATATAGGGAAGATATACATCAACAAAGACATAAGGCCGCTTGAGATTTGAAAAATGAATAAACATAGACGTAGAGTCACGTAAAATAATCATGCAAAAACAATAAAACTTAAAATATTTCTTCTAGGGGATTTCTAGATTTATAGGGGGATCACTTTTTTTGGTCCATGCATATATTCTGATCTATAAGTCCCTTGAATAAAAAAACAGCTTTGTTGAAATGCTAAAAATATTTTTTTCATTCTAGTAATAAACATATATACCCATTTTCCCCTAAGTTTAATAACCTTGAACTTTCCTTCGGTTTGAATTTCTTTCCCGTTGATATATTTTTGAGCTACATAACATAGTGCGAAAAACTATGATTGAATTCATATCCCCATACTTTTGTTGAAACATAAAAAAGCAAACGCAATAAAAATTCGTATTTCTCCTCCAAAAAGCCAACTTTTTTTGAAAATATCTGACATGAGAATGCTAAACATATATATCTGAATATCGAAACATCTTTTCGTGGGTGTTTTCATTCTGCTTTTATATTTTACTTTAATTCTTTTGAAAGATATCTAGAGCGATTTTAAGAACTGGAACTTTGAGAAAAAGAAGAAATTTCCTTCTAAAAGGATTTGTGTTTTTTCAACGTATGTGATGGAAGAAATGGGTTTTGAATATTTCTTTTCTGGATGTCTTTTATTTATTTTTCCTTTGCAATCGTATATCAATATTATATGCCATCAATGACAGTAAAAAACTAAACTGGATTCTTAATATTAAATCATTGTTGTAGGGATTGCAGTTTTTTCTTTTTTAACAAAAGTAGATTTAAAAAAAAATCAAGAGGAATATTTCTGGATAAAAGACGTTAGAAACTGATGTTACAAGACATCCTGATGTTAAATAATCAGAAACACTTAATTGAACTTTATTAGTTCATCACTCAAGTAGCGAGTGCTTCATTTTTACGTGTGTTGCTTTACATCATTCAATCATTTGAAAACATTTAATGATAATATATAACTGGAAAATGATTATCACTTTGTCATGTCAATAGCAGAATCCAAAATCAATCAATATACCAAGCGCCTTAACAAGTAGTTGGCATCCTCTTAATGCTTGTTTGAAATATTTTTTTGAAATTACAATTTTCAATTTGAAGTTGGGATATTCTTTTTGCTCTTACTAATTATTGTAAAAGTAAATTTGATTTGTTGTCATTTTCTTAATATTTTCCTTTAGTTTTTTTAGCTATATTGTTTTATATTGTTTTTAAAAATAAGCTTTCAGATATAAGGTAATTTTATATGTTGAACTTTACTAATCAGTAGGTTTTAATTATCTGCTGATTGAAAATCATAAGTTTAAGGTATCCGATTACGTTCGGAATCGTAATTTTGAAAAAGCGCGTAAAGACGAATATTTTTTTAAATATTTGATTAGGATACACGTGTAAAATTATTTTAAGAAAATTATTACAATAAAAAAAGTTATTTAAATGTAATCTCTTGGTAAAAAATGAACTTAGAATTATCTATTTTGAAAACATTCACCTTATATTTAAAAAAAAAATCTTTTATTGGCTTACATATAACTAAGATCTCTTGATAGAGAGTGAACTAGGATTTTTGAAAATTTCACATTGTTTTCAGAGTTCCTATCAATTGTAATTATTATCAGTGTTTTTTTGTTAAAATTTCTCCACTCTGATGTATTAAAATAGGGATAAAACCACTTCTAAGTTATATATTTAAAAAATAATAGTTCAGGCTCTGTTCGGAAGTCCGATCTATATATAGGTAACATATTATTATTATTATTATTATATAACCATTTTCCATAAAATAAGAATGTTTTAAAAATAGGCAATTCTATGTTTATTTTTTGCCAACATATCACCTTTAAATAATTTTTTATTGTAATAATATTCTTAAAAAAATTTTATGCACTTATTTTAATCTGAGAGTGACGCTAATTATTTTAACAAAAATATTCGTTTTTAAAATTTTGCAAAATCACAGTTCCGAACGTAGTCGGATACCTTAAAGTGGTTGATGATTTTGCCTCTTTGAACTCAAACTTTGACATTCTTTACGACATTGGATCTGAAATTAAAAGATGCATTATTGTTGTTAATCGCTGTTTCTATGGTCAAAGAGCTTTCTTAAAGTCAAAATTAATTAAACGACATACGAATAAGAGTCTGGATAATTCCCAGCGATTTTCTGATTTCCCTCATTCTTCTGAACGATTTCCTCTTAATTTTGTTAATTACCGTAAACATATTGAAAACAAATTTCTGTTGTCTGCTTTACAGATGGTAGCAAAATAAACAATAAGGTTGGTCTTGCATTTGTTATCTTCCAAGATTTTATTGAAATTGAAACTCGCCAATTTAGAATAAGAGATGCACGTAGTGTGTTACAGGCTGAATTACTTTGCATAGCTCAAGCACTCTCTTGGATCTGTAATAACGAAAACCTTATATCGGATTTCTTAATTTGTAGCGATTCTTTTTAATCTTTATATGCCTTAAATAACATTAATTCTCAAAATCAACTGATTGTTAAAACACAAATTGATCTCAATTTTCTTCGAAGCAGAGGTGTAAAAGTTTTCGTTTCTTTTGTTCGAGGTCATACGGAAATCTATGGCAATTAACGTGCTGACTGGCTTGCAAAAAAGAAGCTACAAAATTAAACAATTTGATTCCTTGAGGAAAATATTGTTTCTGATTGGAATAAATTATATCAAATATCAGATAATGCGCTCTTCACCATGGAATTAATTCTTTCTATTCGGAGACGTTTAAAGGCTAAGCACTTTCATCCTAATTTTAAACTTACCCAGTTTCTAACTAGGCATGAAACTTTAAAGCCTATTTGAAATGCTTCAATTTGTCGCCTTCTTGCTCCAGTGACACAGTCCAGGAAGTCAAGCATCTGATATTTGCTTGTGCTAAATTCTCTTCCAAAAAACGTACTCTCATGAATTCCCTACAAAAGAACAATATAGCTTGGAATCCTCCTTTCTCTGCCTTTGTTCGAAGCAAGTCTTCTTTTACCTCGTTTTGTGCATATATCAATAAAATTTTTTTCGTATTGTTAGAAGGTACATTTAAAATTTTTTAAAAATTGTATTATTATTTTTTGTGTGTGTTTGCTAACACTTACTGTATATGTGTACATTTTTGGAAGCGCGTGTATATACACTGGTGTCCAAAAGTTAAGCATAAATCGTAAAATGCGAAAAACATGGAGTAGATATTCGTAAAATTATTCCAAATTTCTTGCGGATATTAATTGGGTGCAAAAAAACATTAGATTTATGCAAAACTTTTCAGTTCATTACGTCCTGCGCGGAACACCGGTTTGTGTCGGAACGCGGAGAAACCGATTCACGCAGCATAGGCAGTTCAGACAAGTTTCGTGCAACTGCTGTGCGTAGGAACGTTGTTAACCATCAAACAAGGTGAATGATGGCACAAAGAAGCCAATTGGACATGTTTACGAAAGGAAGAATCGTTGGAATGCTGGAATCTTTACGATCACAAACCGAAGTGTCTCAAATCCTGAATGTGGACCAGTCTGTGATTTCAAGACTGTAGCAGAGGTTCAAAGAACGGGAGATGTTACCCGACAACCAGTTTCAGGTCGACCAAGAGTCACAAGCCCTCGCCAAGACCGACATCTGGTAATAAGTGCGCGACGTCAGAGGGGCAGAACTGACAGAGCACTGGATTTGGCGCTCACAGTCGCCATAGGAATACGAATTTCGAAACAAACTGTTTACAGGAGACTCAATCATGCTGGCCTATATGCCAAAAGATAAGCAGTTCGCATTCCCCTACCGTCTGCGCATAAATGCGCTCGTTTGAACTGGAGTTTGAAATATCAACATTGGAGTGTGGGGAAGGGGGCCAATGTGATGTTCAGTGAGGAATCCCGGTTTAGTCTGAGTAGTCATTCTCGGCGGGTAACGATATGGAGAGAACGTGGAACACGTTTTGAACGAAGAAACATAACGGAAATACATCATTTTCCATCAAGGGAAGTAATGGTATGGGCAGGCATCATGATGGACGGCCGCACAGACCTCCATTTCTTTCACACGGGGCCTGTGACTGCTCAAAGATACAGAGACGAAGTTCTTGAGCCTTATGTTCGCTTGTTTCGAGGTGCTGTCGGTCCTGATTTCATAGTCATGGGTGATAATGCTCCATGTCACCGAGCGGTGCTGTTTGATGACTTCCTTGATACGGAAAACATCCAGCGCATGTCGTGGCCTGCGAACTCACCTGATTTAAATCCTATCGAGCATGTATGGGATATGCTCGAGAGACAAAATACAGCCTTTTCGCACCCACCAAGCTCCGTTACAGAACTGAAGAGAGCTCTCCAAGAAGCTTGGAACTGTTTGAGCCCTCAACTCATTCTTCAACTCATAGCAAGTATGGTAAATCGCTGTGCAGCGTGCCTTGCTGTCAGAGGTGACCACACGCCTTATTAAACTACAGCATCAGTATTTTTTTTAATGTTATCTTTCCTTTTTCCTTTAAAGTGTGAATCTTTGCTATGCTCAGTTTTCTTTCAAACTGCTACTTTGGATAATAAAATTAATTATTATCATTCTTTTGATTTGCTTCCTTATTTTATAACCAATTTACACTCGCATATCACGTTTCCCCATTCTGATTTACAGTTCCTTCTTTATTCCATAATTATCAATTATGCTTAACTTTTGGACACCAGTTTATATATATAAAAAAAAAAAAAAAAAAAAAAAAAAAAAAAAAAAAAAAAATATAAAAGCATTTTGTTATTCTGTGTATGACATTTCAGTTTTATTTTTTTTTTTTTTTTAGTAAAATGAAATATGATGTGGTGTAGACTGTGAGTTATTTTTAGTTTTTGTTTTTTTTTTTTTTTTTTTTTTTTTTTTTTTTTTTTTTTTTTTTTTTTTTTTTTTTTTTTTTTTTTTTTTTTTTTTTTTTTTTTTTTTTTTTTTTTTTTTTTTTTTTTTTTTTTTTTTTTTTTTTTTTTTTTGTGTTCTGTGAGTATATTTTTAAGTATTTTGTGTGTATGTATGCTTTTTATGCATTTGTATTTTGAAAATCTTATTTTGATCACACATGTGTTTCCAAACCTTCACCATTGTACAATTTTAATTACTGAATGTCTCCGTTTTTGCAAGTGAGCAATCTTGTATTTTGTTTTGTGTTTATTGTATTTTCATCCATTCTTGTTTCTTTTTACCTTTTGATTCCCATTTGTGCTTGTATCAATGTACTATATTTCACTATTTCCTTATCTTTCGTTAATAATTTTATTTCATTTGCAATAACTTATCTTGTACAAACACATTAAAAGAGTGAATACAGCTGTAATTGTTTTGATTTTTACAACGAAAGAGACTTTCAAAGAACAAACCAGTCTTATTGTCAAAAGAAAAAGAGTTTGTGTGGATTTTGGGCCAACTAAGCCATTACTTTTTTAGCAGATTGCTGATAATTTCGTTACATACTCAGTGAAAAAGTTGTTTCGGTAATTCAATCAGAACATTCGTTTGTCCGACCAAAATGTTTCTGTTTTTTCCCTCTTAGTGAGTTGTTTGATTTTCATAAGGAAAGAAAAAGGACATAGATGTACTCCACAAACCTTTTCCTTATGAAGTACAGTTTCTTATTGTACTTTTATATATATTTAAATAATTGCGTTCTATTTATAATGTCTGATTAAAGTGTTTTAAATTCGAAGCTAATAATCAAATTGTTACAATGTTTAAAAGAATTTTTGTCTCATGTAAAATGCAAGTTTGTATGAAACGATTTATTTTTATCTTTGACTAATATTTTCTATATCAGGCAAAAGGTATTGCAGCTTTCGAAATTTGCAGTATGCGGTTTACAATATACATAACAGAATCTGAACAGAAAACAAAATCTTGGAAATTTTACAATTAAATTAAAAGGAGTTTATTTAGGGACATTTTGTGAGAGTAGTATCAAATAGCTGTATATTTTTTGGCCATATGTATACTAGAACTTATTTATATTCTTGTGTCCAAATGAAGTTGATTTTCAATAACTCTCTAAACTTAATTATTTGTTACAATAATTCATTATTTTTTAATAATTTCATGCCATCAAAAAGTGAGGTATAATAAAGTTGTACAATTTGATTTTTATTCAGTTGTTTTGAATCACTTACATAGTATTTAGTGGCAATTGCTCAATATTTTACTTAAAAATTTATATCTGGTTTGAAGAAAAACCATGGCAGGGGAAAGAAGAG
Organism: Trichonephila clavata; assembly: GCA_019973975.1. NCBI lineage: Eukaryota > Metazoa > Arthropoda > Arachnida > Araneae > Nephilidae > Trichonephila > Trichonephila clavata. Next base: position 18,033 of record BMAO01011348.1, read on the forward strand.
CGAAACTTTTAATTTGCACATATGTGTCGTACTGTGGCTTATTTAATAGTAGTTTTACTAAGGGTTTTGATTGGTAAGGATTCAGTACGAATGCACTGAAATTTTTAGTTATAAATTATCGATTATGCTTTATAAATTTGATATCCAAAATAATTTAAAATTATGAATATTCCTGCGCGAGCTCTGTCTAGGTCCTTTTATTGTATTCCTAGGCCCTTGGAATAGTTTTATTGATAGAGTCCTAATGAAAAGAATCGTATTTCGGAAAGATGTATGTACACGTTCAGGGAAGTTAACG
>BMAO01011349.1:0-16825 GCA_019973975.1 Trichonephila clavata
CACGAGGGCTTTTTGCGACGGACCTCGTAATTTTGAACCATGGTCAAGTGACGAGGACGACACCTGAGCTGGCACCCCCTCTCCTAACTACCACACCACACCAACGGGAGGACGTTTGAGCTCTCGACAGATTTAACGTGCATTGCTGCCCTACACGGCGGGTCTGTAATGGTACTGGGTTCAAACTCGTGACAAGATAACCTTGACCACTAGGCCACCACGGCCACAAATGCAGCTTCAAAGTATAGATGTACGTTATACGCCGGATTTTACGGTAGATAAAACTTCTCCGGAGAGCCTGATCCAGGATTTTTGAAAAATTCACATTATTTTCAGAATTACTACCAATTGAAATAATTATCAGTGTTTTCTTGTAAACATTTCTCTACTCTAATGTATTGAAATATGGATATAAATCCATTTCTATATATTTCAAAAATTCTATATTAGGCTCTATACAGAGGTCTGAATTAATATAGGCAAAATATTAAAGAAGAAGCATTTTCCATAAAAGGACAATGCTTTGAAAATGTGTAATTCTATGTTCATTTTTTGCCAAAATATTGCATTCAAATGTTTTTTATTGTAACAATATTCTTAAAACAATTTTATGCGTGTATTCTAATCTAGTGACACTAAATATAAAAAAAAATTCGTTTGTACACTTTTGCAAAATCACGGTTCCGAACGTAATTGTTTACCTTAAATGAAGATCTAAACGTTTTATTTGGAGTTCGAAATAAAATTAAAAATTTCATTTAGTTTTCCAAAATTTATTTTGAAAACATGACATAAATTCAGAACCATTTGGAATATTATTGCAGTAGCATTTCATAAATATCCTCTTCCAGAAAAAAATGTTTGGAACAAAAATTCTGTATTTATTTTTAATACATATATAAATATAGATTAAATAGTTATATATTATGTTTGTTTCTAATTTTTGCTATTTCAACCGTATAACATGTTTTTAAATATTCGTATAATTTAGGAGGGATAAAGCATCTGATTCTAAAAAAGATTATGTTACTTTTTTTTTAAAAAAAAAAGAATTTCCATTTTTTAAATAGGTTTTAAATATTGTATCCCATATGTATGTGTGGTTTTAGTGTGACACAAATGTGCTTTCATATTAGTACTTATTTTTGGCTTATATTTGAAAAAGTTTCGGACATAGTTCCTGGTTATAGGAAGCAATTCAAGTTAATTTTAATTATTTATTTGAAAAGCATGAAAAATTGAATTGCAGTAATTGATAGAAACAGGTTAATTTGAAAAGTATTTTTATTTCTTGATAGCATGTAATTCATTCATAGCCTTTCAAAATGGTTATACTTTTACGTTTTAATTCCGTTAAGGAAAAAATATAAAGAATGAAAAAAACTTTTATCAATTACTTTTAATAGGAGAAAACAAGGACCAAATGATGAAACATGATAAATAAATAGAGAAAATTTACACTTGGCTCTAATGAAATCGTTGCAAAAATGTACCAAATTACAGTTATAAAGTATGTTAAAGAATGTCGCGTATAAAAATGTATCTAAATCAGATGTTTAAGTTCTTTTTTGCTTAAATGTGTAATATTTTTTCCGATTTTTTATTGGACATTCACACACATCAAATTAGAAGCCTATTTTATACCCATTTTTTGAAAGATAAAAACAGTTGTGTGACGTTACACATTCCTCAGATGGTATGACGTTGAGAATGCGATCTCGTATTTATTTATTAAGACCATAGGATTAATATTTTCAAACGTGACTGCGACGGAGAACTGTATCTTTACAATGAACCATAATTTTCATCAGCGAGAAAATAAAAAATGTCGGAAATAAATCTGTGCAGCCAGAACAATAGATTTTGCAACTTGTTGCCGATAGCTGGAATTCCATACGATATGTTGTATGGATATGTTGTTATCATCTGAGATATGAAATTTGTTGCAATGTAAATTTTCTGTTTCATTTTTAGTAGTTTAATTCTTTTTTTAAAAAAAACATGTTTTTTCAATGTGGTAGTATAAATATGAGTTAAAAAGAAAGATATGAAGTATTCTTTTCATAATTTTTATTCAAATTATTTTTAAGAATCACTTTTTTCGTATTTTTTCTTTTATATTGCCCAGTCTGATTTTTTGTTTCATTTTATTTAAAATCAAGGGAGAATTTCTGCAAGTAAGTCATGTGTAAATATAGTGAGCGTGATTGTTATTTATTAAAGAATTCAAAACAATTCCAAGTATAGAAAAATGTAAACAAAAATAACTCCTTTATATGTTATGCACACACCCGTATGCCTTTGCAAGAGGCACTATGACTGTTGTGAGGCATAGGAATGAGGTCTTGGAGCCCTTTGTTCGCTTTTTAACAGGTGCAGTTGGACCTGATTTTATAAAAATGGATGACAACGCGAAGTACATTGAGTCGATGAATTTCTGGAAAGCGAGGATATTCGCCGAATGGATTGGCCACCTAATTCTCCAGACCTCATCCGTATAGAGCATGTCTGGGACACTCTGGGGAGGGCAATTGCTACTCGCAAACCTCTCCGATAACCATCCAAGGTCTGAAAATAGAGTTGCTGAACGAGTGGGATGAATTGCCTTTAGAACTCATAAATTCCCTTACTTTACTTCTGGTGTAGAATTGTTATGCGAGGCCTGTTTATCTGATAGAGGGGTCATACCCCCTATGAACCAATTTTTTAAAATTATATTCTGCAACTGCTGTTTTATATCTTCCGACTTCGATGAGTGTTACGTACGTTCACGCGTATGTATTTTAACTGTTGGATGATTATTTTTTGTTATTATTCAGCCCTATATAATACCAAATTTTATTGAAATCTGTTCAGTAGCTCCAGAGATAATCGACAAAATTTAAAAATGCTCGTTAATTTTGAACACCAGTATAAAATATAAATTATTATATAAAAAATTTATATATATTCATATTGTAGGTAAATATCAATTGGTGCAGATAAAATTTAATATAAAAACTAAATTATAGAGAAGATAAAATTTAAATTATAATGAGTAAAACGAAAAATTAAATTGCGGAATAGGTAAAATATAAAATACTAAAACATTTCAAATTGCGTTATGCAATTAATGAATGCCTGAAAACAAACAAATCCGTTGACGTCTCTTGATCATCCCCAATCAAAAGCACTTCGACTGTTCTATATTCATTGCGTATCTTCTATCCTATTCCACTTCTGTACTGAAGCTTGCTTCATTTTTTGAATTCTTCCTAAAGAATTCTGTGACTTCGGAACCGCAAACACACACAGCAGACATGCTACATGGCGGAAATGCGACGGATGATTCCAAATCCTTGCCAGTCCTCTGGAATTAGAAAGTGATGTATTACTGTGGCGTGTGAGGCATTTAGATTGCGCGGCAACTGAACCCTACACACGTGGACCGAAACGCTCCGTTGGTTCTAAAAATGAGCACCCCTTCCCCACCCGAACGGCCACACTCTCGCAACCGCTACCGTGGATCGATGAAGCAGGCACGTGTTTTGGAGAGAACACACGTGGTTTACAATCTAATGGATAAATTTTTTTTTTTTTTTTTGTCTTTTTGAAAGGGAAAAAAAACTGATTTTTTGGGTTACAGAGTTACGTGTGTTGTAATTGGAATTTCACGCGTGAAATTTACATTATCCCCTTTCCTCTATTCTGTGATTTTTTTTTTATCATCTGTTATTGATTACAAAGTTAGATTTTGGCGATTTTTTTTTATATTTTGCATTTTTATGATGCAATCGATGAAGGAAAAAAACTTGATTTTGGTGTACGGCTTTCATTTGAAGCGGATAAAATAAATTCTTAATTTTTCTCAAAAAAAAATAATAATAATAATAATAATTTTGGTTGGATGAGGAGTTAGAGAGATATGTATTTCTTTTCCTGTATGAGTTTTTTTTTATTTAAATCGGTAAATCGTTCCTATAGATTATAGATTTCCAACCTTTTTTGAACTGGCGCCCCCTTTTTTAGTGAATATTTCGATACCGCTCCTTCTCACTCTAGAGAACTAAGAGTGTGCACAATACATGGTGAAAACAAGAGTTAATTTTTTTAAAAATATTCTATTACTAATAGAATATATTTTTTTATTTTAATTTTTTTTTCTAAAGCTCCAATTCTTTTACTTGTGAATCTGAAATAGCTATTGCCCCAAATATATTCAAATGTGTAACATTATATATTTTAGTCAGGATATTGTTGGAATTGAAACACTACTGAATTTCTTCTTCATTTAAAAGAGTGGAATAAAAGTTTTAGCTTACCTGTTATAAGGACAGGCAGGGGTTTTGACGATACGGAGTAATTCATAATAAACTACTGCTTTCAAAATAAATATAAATTGACAGTTTCAACCTTTAAAGAATCACACGTTAATTCCTGGTTAACATATTTAATTATATTTCTTGGATAATATACGTAATGAAATGCAGCGGACGAAACATTTTCCTATTGCTCACAGACAAAGACAACACGTGCACTACAGAAATTAAAATGCATTACATCATTCAGTTTAAAGTAGGTCTAAATTTGTAATGTAATCTTTTTCATCCACTTCTCGAGCTACCGAAGTATGTGAATTTTCGTACATTTGATAAAGAAATGATTTAAATGCATACAATCAACATAAAGTAAAAAGTATTGAAGTTTACTTTTGTTAGTACATAATCAGCGTATTTTTTTAGTCTCTTTTGACTATATTTGGTTAATCTGCCCAAAACCCTCCTTGCCATCTCAACGCCCCCTAATTTTCTCTGGGTTGTTTTACTGCCCCCCTGAAAGCCTCAAACGACCACAAGGGGGTTATCGCCCACATTGAGAACCTATGCTGTAGATGCTAATAGGGGGGGGGGGGTAATTTTCTCTCACAAAAGCATATAATTTATTTTTGTAATACTTTTTTTTATTTTTAATGGGCTGTTGATTGGTGTTTTACCATTGCAGAGCTGGTATCCCTCTTTTTTTCTTAGTGCGGCACCCTACAGGCTGATACCAATCGCCGGAGATAATTTTGACGCCCAGTTTCCTCCACAGGAGAGAGGAGTGGCCGCTGTAGCCAAGTGGTCAAGGTATCGGATCATGGCTGGCGTGTCATGAGTTCGATCCCAGTACCACTGAAGACCCGCCGTGTAGGGCAGCGATGCACGTTAAATCTGTCGAGAGCTCAAACGGCCTCCAGTTTGTGTGATGTGGTAGTTAGGAGAGGGGTGCCAGCTCAGGTGTCGTCCTCGTCACTTGACCATGGTTCAAAATTACGAGGTCCGTCGCCCAAAAGGCCTTATGTAGCTGAACAGTGCGACGTTAATATTCAATCAATCAATCAATAAACCACAGAGGGAGCTCTGATGATGCGAAACTGTATTAGGATTTAATTTTTCCGCAAGAGCACCCAAGCCAAACAGACACTCTAGGGATCTTTTACATGCTGTATAAGCATACGACATGGCCACTGCCGATTTTCTGCGTTATGAAAATCCACCGACAACCCGCAACCTTAGGTGCAAAAGGCCAGTGACAAACCAACCACGCCACTTAGCCGGCATTTTTATAATACTTAACATAAAGAAAAGATTACTTTAGTTATCAAATGAATTTTAATTTTAAAAGTCCCGTGAATTTGTATAGTTTCCTCATATTTATTTTTATTAGATTAAAATTAGAGTTACAAAATTCGAGGAATATTATTGATATTCAAGAATTCGCGCATGGGATTTATTCTGACTTTGGTAGTAATCACCAATATTTAAATGGCACTGAGTTATCTATCAAAAAACATTAACCCCCTTTTTTGTTTGTTAACTTTATAATTAAAAGTGAAAATTGAAATTTTGTGTGTTTGAAATAATTTGCACTTACTAATATAACAATCTGGTGAACAACAAGTTGTGGCAACTAAACACAAATTTAGTCTATTTAAATCAATTCGAGTGCAGTAAAAAAAATTCTCCTGTTATTTTAATGTAACAAGGTGATCTTTACCGTAACTTTAAAGAGTACTGAGCTTGTAAATAGCTGTATCAAACCATCTGATTTCTAGACTACGGTGAACCAGTCTAAATTCTGAATGGGAATCGAAATATAATACGGGGTTGGGAATAAATAATCTCAAGTGAGGAATTCTTCCGGGTTAATTTTGATCGAATGGGAAATTAAAATAAATTGTAAAAAATTTCGGATATATATATTTCTGTCAGAGTGTCACTTATATAAAAATAGTAATTAATACATTTGATTAATTTTTGAAATGACATTAAGTACTCTGTGTTAAAAATTTAGAATAGATTTTATTTTTTTAGTGATGTTCTAAGACAATTTCGAAATGTAGAACAAAATCAAAATTGTCTGAAGACAAAAAATGCGATATTTATTATAATTCATAAATGCTTATGTTCAAGAATATTAAATTTGACTTGTTTGTATCAAAATTAACTTGAAAAATAAATTAAAGCCCCAGTTTGATATTGAAATAGTTTTACTAGCATGAAGTATTTAAATTGTGTATACTTTCACTTGAGTAATTTTTTACTTTTAAAATTATTTAGAACAATAATGACGATTATTTATCTAAATTAATTAACAAATAAGGAAACAAATGCGATTCATATAATGTTTCGGAAATAATGATATTGTTTAATAATTATTTTAACTCTGCTTATTTAGCAAGTATATTTCGATAAATATCTATCGTTTTTATTCGAATGAAATTATTAGTCCCGATAAAAGACTCTATTTAAGGTATCCGACTACCCTAAAACTGTGAATTTTGCCAAAAATTGACAAATTTTTTTTATAATTTTATTTTATGGGCCATCTTATTAGCTTTATAAAAATACCAGATTTATCATTTTCCGTTTACTAGAACAAAAACTACAAGTGTTTTAGTAAAAGCAGATGCCATTACTTTAAGCAAGATGTCATACTTTAAAACGCGTTTTACTCGAAATGTGATTTTTTGAAAATAATCAAACGGGTCAGTGATTGCTCAAAAAGTTTTGAGCTTAATTAACTGAAATTTTTTCTGTTCATTCTGTATAATAGTAGAATTGTTTTAACCTTCAGATTTATCAATCACTGTTTTATTACAAAATTTACAGTCCCTTATGTGAATATAATCACTGTCTTTTTAAGCATTTTCATATAGTAACCGAGATAAAGTGCTCTAGTTTTTGTAAAAAAGAAAATCTCTCTTATCCTGAAGGTCATTTCAAAATTGAATAATATAGCAACACATTAGATTGAATGTATTGAAAAATTTTTTATAAACTTTTAATGCAGAATGGGTGGTGTTTAGCCTATTTTTTGTCAATTTTTATCTGTTTTTTCCCATTTTAGTAATAATAATTTCTTTTTCTCTTCATAATTTTGGCACATTTTTCTTAAAATGCGCTAAACAAATCTAAAAATAACAACAACAAAAAAACAAACAAAAAAACCCCATATCTCCTTTTTTAAAAATTTTTTTAAAAATTGTCGCAACCAGTCGGATACCTTAATGTTTAACTGAAATTTTTCTCTTCCTCTCTCTCTCTGTATATGTTATATATATAAATACGTGTTAAGATTGTTTACTTCATACCCACCTAAAGACATAAAATGGCTTGAAAATTGTTTCCTATCCAATAAAGAATAGTAATTTTGTGTTCGTATTAATTTAAGGAAAAATACTCATTGATTTGTAGTTACTTCATATTCGCAAGAGTATCGTATTTAAAGCAGCCGTGAGATGTAAATTAACTTAAATAAGATCCAAATATTTATGACGTTACTATATTAATTCAGACATTGAATACGGTTTAAGTAGCATATTGAATAAGGTCAAAATCGTGTATGTAAATAATTACATTCAATGAAAAGCGTATTGAAATACAAAATAACCACCAACCTTTTGCAATTAAAAGATAATTAAACTGTTTTCCAAATGGTTACAGTTAGCAAATCGTTGCTTAAATATATACGGGATAATACTACTAACCTAATTATATTGTTTTCTCATCCAGTTTCCATTTAAAAACGCTATTGTAATTTAATACTTGCCTGAATTATATCTCGAAGAGATATGTTTTAATTAGCATATTTTAAACCTAATTAAAACTTTTTAAACCAACTAACATTTATCTAAATTTTTATGTTTGCTTAAAAATTTATTCCTACTGCGTGAATACCTGGAATTTGAATTAAAATTGTCGATGTATCTAAAAAAGACTATTGATATGGCGAAAAATTGACTTTTTTTTAAAGTAAGTATTTAAAAGCATTATATTTAAATCTGTAATAGTTAATAAATTTTCTCTTAGTTATTAACTAGTTTTGTTACTTTTCATTTCAGAACAATCATTTGCATTAATAGTTATTATAAAAACAGTTATTAGAATTCATTGATACTTTTGGCATGTATTTTTCAATTCCTATTATTGGTTCACTCTCTCCTTATATATATATATATATATATATATATATATATATCTTGTTCAAATTTTCACTTGTTAATAAAATACTATCTGTTCATCCATTCAAGTTCAAATACATTTTTTTAAACTTGTAGTGAACAACACTTGATGTAATAACATTTTTTTTCCAAATATTAATTCATTACTTAAATTAAAAAATGAATAAGTAACAAACAAAATTAACAGTCCAACAGCATATATAGAAAGGAAAATCGTTCATTGTGTCCTTGTAACGTAATAGATAGCGTGCTGGACTTCTAACCCAAAGGTATTGGGTTTGAATCCCACCTGGGGTGGCCTAGTTTCTGAGAATGTGATTTCTCTTTTTGCTACACTATTTTTTGAATAATTAAATTTAATGAATGAATAAATAGTAACAAACAAACAAAAATAGTCCAACACCTTATGTAGAAAGGAAAATGGAAAATTGCAAGGAAAATCGCTTTCTATTTTGTCACTTAATATTGGGATTCTGTCATATGTATGTACGTATTTATATTAATTGTAACTATTTAATGAAAAGTAACTAAGATAAAAAAATTTCTTTGTTGACCTAAGTAGGAATTAACTTGAATTTTTTTTTTTTTTACATTACTTGTTCATTTTGATTTAGAATTATTCTGTTTTATTCCATTTCCGAGGTATTATTATTATAACAAAGTTTTCATCTAAAAAAATTCGCACTCACATATATACTAAATCTTAGTTATACTTATATTGAACAAAATGTGAAACGAACGAAAAATAAAGGGAAACAAAAATACATATCATTAAACTTCTACAAATGGTTTAAATGTGTAAAAAATTCAACTACTTTATACAAGTAAAAGCCGAGAGAATTCATTTATTTCTCTGTTACGTTAATTATTAAATACCTCACCAGAGCTGCACCTATTCTAAGAAAAGCTGCCAAGAAATACAAAGAAAAATATTATTTTGTTGACCGGTCAAAACCAGTTGAATTTCTCTGTATTCATTTAAAAGGGCGATCATTTAAGCAGGAAGTTCAAATGAATAAAATCTCTGAATTGATGAAAATCGCCGAATTTCTGGATTGCCGCAAATACCGTCGCCAAGAGAGTTTTGGTTCATTGACTGGATGTATTCAGTGTTGGCGAAATGATTCTTTTCTGAGAGAAGGTGATATATTTCACGAAATACGCAGATAATATTAATTGTTGTACCGGAACTTTAAAACTGTATGCAAGAAATACTAAAAGTAATTTATTGTTTTTTATATGTGCAGATTCTTCAAAGGTTCTTCTTAGTTCAGAACTTAATAGATAATTCTCTTCTTTTGATATTAAAAATGTTTAGTAATTCTTAAATTTTGTGGAATAAGTAATGGAAACCATAGAATGTTTTTTTTTTCAGAACTGTGACGGTTCTATCCGCGCTCCCTCTACTAATAATCCTCTTGGGGAATTTCTGGTCTTTCAAAACTTTTTTATTATAAAACTCCTCTTCGAAGAAGACGTGATTATGAAAATTAAGACTACTATATACAGTCTAGGCTTTCAGGTTATATATATATATATATATATATATATATATATAGCACATCAGAGATTAATCAAATTGAATGTTAATCGCGGATATTTAATATTTAATAACTGAATTACTTACGGTGACGAATTGTCACTGGAGATTGAATCTAGTTTAAATAGCTAAGAAGTCAGAGTTATTACCTTGAGTAAGTGTTTTTAGTTTTAAAGTCTTCTCATATGTCGCGTACCTCATTAATTGTCTGCATAGATATTAATTGGGTGCATCTCTTAGACTTGATCAATTGAATTTGAGTTATGATTAATATTGGATAAATTAGATTGTTTCTTGAAATATGACTAATCTTCCTTCCAATCCTCCCACACCTTTAGGCGCGCAGCAAGACCATTAAAGAACTAAATGGAACTTTTTAATAAATGAAGAGAAGATGTGCAGATTTATTTTTATTATTTTAGATTTCATAATTTTTTTTTAGTTTTCACATTAGAATTATAAAGTGTTTTTTCTGAAATAATAATTAATAAAAAAAGCACACACAAACCAAACAATTTTTTAAGAAACTGTTTTACTGCCTGTAAAAAAATTCTACATTTTCTTTTTTTGTTGCTGTTTAAAGCTACTTTTTCAGTTCTTACTGAGCTCTTCTTAAACGAACTATTATAATTCTAAGTTAAAAGCCATATATAAAACATAATTTACAAAAATAAGTCACCAGTTGTTTCATTTAGAGGACAATATGATGTACATACGAACGAAATGATCGAAATGAAGACTATAAAAACAGACTTAATCTCATATCTTAAGAAATTCATTCGTTTACTCTGACAAAAATTTTAAACGACTTATTTTTTTATTTAAAAAAAAACATAAAATTCAAAAATTTTGAAGAGGGTGTCGCTGGAATTTCTTAAAGTATTTTTGAAATCAGAATACATCAGTTTATGATGTTTCTTCGAGCTGTAAAAGATTCCTGACATGACTTTTAAAATTCTGTCTCAAATTTCTGCAGATCAGTATATAATCAAAGTGACGGAATTAAATAAAATATATTTGATATTATTTGAAAAAATAAAAACCCTGCATTATTTTCAATATATTTTTAACACTATATGCAAGCCAGCACAGGACATACTGCATCAATTCTTTGGAATATTTTCACTGAAATTTACCGTTTGGATCTTGATTATCGAAATAGGTTGTGCAAAAAGTATTGAAAGATGTATGTTTTTGAGCCACCTGTCCCGATTAACTCTTCTAATTTCACTTCGTGATCAGAATTAGACCAAGTTCGGTGAACTTTAACGGACCGAACGTTATGATGTTAAAATTAATCGTCGTTATATAAAGCATTTGGTGCAATACAGTCACGTTTCTTGATGCTATGTTTAATTTCGGGTTGATTGATATGTTTTGAAATTTTTTCATGATTAGAATAATAATTTTGGATTTGATATTAAGTTGAATAAGGGATATTAGAACTACATTTTTTAAAATTGAACGTTGCTGTCTGTACGTTTCATACATTCATGTATTCCGTGTAATTTTGGACACTCATTCATGAAATTAAAGATTGCTAATTATTAGTTTTTTCCTTCACAAACTTGGGAGTTGCAATTAAGTACATATTATATCAGTAGAACTTTTATTAAATTGAAATACGTCACTTGTACGATTATTAACTCGTTTTATAGTATGTGAATGCCAACTAATATTAGTTTAATAAAAATTTTAAAAGAATTTAAAGGCATTTTTGTAAAATGCTTTAACAACCGTCTTTGAGTATATATAGAATTTTGATACTTTTTTTTTTGTGGATCTCAATTACAACTTAACACAATTTTTCTGAAGAATTTTGACTCTGGCATGAATTACTCTTTTACTCGTTTTAAAGAACATTCAAATTAATGAACTCGCCTTTTGACAAAATTTTCTTTGGCTCTCTTCTCTCTTTCTCTCTTTTTTCTCTCTCTTTCTCTACCGTAAGTAAGAAGCACAATTTGATTTTTTTACCTACTATGTATTTCAGTTTTGATAGGACTAAGTACTTCATTTTCCAGTGAAATTTATTTGTTTTTCTTTGCAATATCCACTTGTTAACGGTATTCCTTTTTTAAAGCAATTTTTGCACATTTTGTCAGATTTTTCAGAAACAACTGAATTATTAAAAAATAATTGTTCGTTTAATTTTAAACAATGACATAACATAATATAATTGTTTAACAGTTTAATTTCTTAATTTCCTTTTTTCCTTTTCCCGACTAAGGAATGCATTTTCCCACACCCATTTTAAAATTGGTGGTTGTAGTGTTAAATTATAACTTTATCTGCATTTTTTATACTATATCTCGAAATAGAACATATGCTGAACACAATTACGTAAACGGGAACATTTAGGGATAAAAACCTGTCAAATCAATTGGCAGCAATGATATAACATTCGAGGGCTGTATTCTTGTTCTTTTTATTTATTTCAGCTTATTGCGTCGTGCAGTGGCGTAACGTACACCCCTGCGACCCTCGCATCGCGGGGGAGGGCAGGATTCTAGAGGGCCCAAAGTCTTTGTTATATTACGATTTTGCAATCTTTTGTAAGATCTGGCTTGGGGCCCAAAAACTAACTTTGCAGGGAGGGGGCCTAACATTTTCCGTTACGCTACTGGTGTCGTGAAATATTACATTACTGTGTTCTCTCACATGTTTTATGTTATACGATAAGTGTAATTTTGTGGAACATTAAAATAAATTTATAGGAATAATTCTATATGGAATAATTCTATTGTAAAATTCACAAAATTAAAAAAAATTACACATTGTTATATATTTTTCTTACGATTTTTATTTATCTTACGTCTTAACAAACTAAAATAAACGCTCATTCTACTAATGCTCTTAGCAATCTTTTAGTCCTGCCAGGGTTACACTACCTTTTATCAGGGGTGGGCAGACTTTTCTTGAGTGCGGGCTACTTCTGATATTTTCAAAGAGTTGCGATCCACTAAGTGGCAATGGCGCACAGGTCCGAACACTCCCTCTCATAACCATTTTCTTCCGATTCATTATAGTCCCATATATAGTAATTAAAATGTAATTAAATATTTGATATTAGTATTTTTTATTTATTAATGTTAATTATTTATTCAGTAATTTATTTTTTGCTGTTTTTTGTTCCCGTCAATCGAAAAAATAAAAAATAAAAATGTTTGGTTGTGTTTTGGGGTATGATACGAGAATGGTAGACCCTCGACCCCCTTCTCTTTAAAAATTCTTCTGTACGCTACTGCCCAATGTTGTAGGTGTGATGAGGTAAGGAAAAGAGTTTATTATTATAACTTAATAATAAGTACGGAATATGTACTTACCTACAGAACTAAAATAAAAAAACAACATTTTTAAAACCGCGTTTAAAGCAAAATGCGATACAAACTAGATAATAATAGCGCCAAATATAACTATATCAAACGATACATTTATTATGAAACAATTCAAAATACATTAAAGAAATAAAAGTAGTAAAAGTTTTTGTAGTTATAGTCAGTAGAAGGCTTCAGTAGTAGAAGTCAGTCTGCGTAGGGTCAGCCAATCTGGAATTTTCCGTATATAATTATTAACTGTTAAAATTTTTAGGCGGTCATCTCAAAATGTCTTGGCGGTCGATCGCGATCGACGTAATGCCCATCCTGGCCTTTTATTAATAGCTATTTTATGGATATACCTATTTTTCTCCTAGCCTTTTAAGTTATTAATGTTACAAGATATATTGATAGCTTCTTTACGCAAAATTGAAAAATTATTTAACAATTTCAAACTTGATGAAAAATTCATGGATTTTGTTAAGTTGAGTAAAATGTACGCTGATTATATTAGCATGAAATTAGATTTCATTTGGAATATATAATATTGTGTGGAATGGTATGAGGAGTTGCCCTACTTCTCTTGCCAAAGAAAGATGCGGTATTTAGTGCTCGGCTAATATTCGAGTTGTTTATGTCTTTCCGATAAGGAAATGTGGGTCACGGACTCCCTCTTTCTGATGGCTCTCTCAAAGGATTTTTATCGAATTCTTTTCTTCTTACTTTGATTAAAATTTCCACACATAGCAGAGTTACATGGAATGTTTCCAGCTGAGAATTGTTATTTGCTTGGCAGTTAAGATCAGTCTATTTTTTTCCAATCTTTTTTGAACATTGCCCTGAAATTAGAATGAATAGAAATAGTGAACATGAACTGAAAATGTATATTTTGCAAACAATTTTAATTTTACCAATAATTCATTTTTGTTTTTAAAATTTATTAAATATTGATTTTTATGTGCATCTTTAATTTTTTATCACACTTTTTAATAACAGATTTTAACCCTTACATCGTAATGTCAGATCTTATTTAGCTTTGGAATTTTTTTAAATTCAAACTGGATTTCAGATATCTCGAATTTTTTTATTCTGATTTTCAAACGTCGAATTATTTATTGCATGAAAAATGAATAATTTTTGAATTAATTACTAAAGGATACCTAGTATTCCGCGATCTTAATTAATAGGGATTCATTAATTCTCATCATCATAAGTAATGCAGAAATATGGATAATTAGTTAAGTTTTCAATTTCATGTCTTTCTGCTATCGCTATTTATTTTTGAATATCTGCAATGTCGTAAAGCATCTGTTTCAAAACTAGAGTGCCGAGCCAAATTTGCATGAAGATTCCCACTCTTCCCACCTTAGGCCACTATGAATGGCTCACATCCGGAATAACATAAGGGAATAAATTTCGTTCCCTTCTATTTAAAGTATTTCTGGTGAATATATTATTTATGCACTAAGCGTAACGTAAAGGTCATAAGTTTCCCTGAAAGATCAAAGGTTTTAGTTAAAATAGAATATCTAATGTAGGTAAAATAACAAGATTGTAATTAGTAGGTATTAGTTAAAGTAATTATATATGTAGACCGAATTTCTCTCTCTCTTGAAAACATCTATATTATTTTTATTAGATGCTTCGTTTCTTTTGATGATGAATCATATGTACATTGGAAACTTTGCCAACTTATAATTAATTCTTTTATATCATATCTCCTAGGTTAAACAATCGTTTATTTATTAGTAACATTTTTCTGCTATTTTTTATGATTTTAAATAATGAATAAGTAAAGGAATGTCTAACCCAGAGGTTCCCAATTTTTTTTTATCTGATAGACCCCTTGCCATGTTTTTCGGTTCAGGATAGCCCCCCCCCTACCTGATACTGAATTTTTGCAAATTTATTAATTTAAATGTCTTTTTGACAGCTGGTATGGAGCTACTTGCGTGAAAAGTTTTACATTTTTAGCTGCAGTGAAGTATAGCATTTGTGAAGTACATACAGTAAATTTAAAAACATATGTTAATTAATTCGATTAAAATTTAATTACATAAAATAACTGAGCAACAAACAAATGCTTTTAATGGAAGGTTTGAACCTGGTGCTTCAATAATAAATTTTCAACATTTGGCATCAATCTTGTGTGTCAGATTTAATCAGAGGTGTAGTTACCACCGTATCAATGATTCGGGGCCCCCAAGCTACAGGGGCTCCAACATGTGTATTTATAGTCCCACTAACAGGGTTCTCATATCTAAAAAAGGGCCCCGAAGGAATTTTAATACAGGGCCCACTCAGAACTAGCTACTCAATTAGGCTTAACCCTAAGCCTCCTCGGTTAGTAGTGTAACATCTTCTATTTTTCTTATGGAGATTGACAGCCACGCTGAAATTCCTTCTCACTAGGAAAAGCAATCAAAATCCGTCTCACGATATTCCATAATTCGGGATAAATTACAAGTATGCCTTTTTTAAAGTCAAACTTGCTGACATCCATTTCTAAACTTCACTTTAAGATCTTCGTTAGTGCCCATTCCGATGTTTCTCTTATAATATGACATTTGTTGTTGTTTTTTCAAAGAGACTATATGAATTCATGGCCTACTGTGGTGTTATCCTAGCCAAAGCAGTCGAAATTTGAATAGAGGGCATTTAAATGTTGAACGTTGGTTAAAACGCCATTTTCCTGGCAGATTGACTGTGACAAATTAAGAAACTGTCAAAATTCGCGATATCCAATATTATACTCCTTTAGCTTAATTCTGGAAAGACACGCTGAAAGAAGATGGTCCTTATTTTAATAAAATTTATGGTATCACCTGCAGCTGTGCACAAAATTAACCTCATTAAATTTAGTAAATAAATCTATCAAGAAGGTAAAATCTGGTTTCTACTTGATTAAGTTTTCTTTTAAAATTAAAGTCACTATCTGGTTTAATGAAATCCACTAACGTAGACACCGTATACACTTCATGGACCCCCAATTTATTTTTTTGCTGACGTGGACCCTTTACAAGTCGTCATAGATCTCTCGGGGTCGATATAGACCACTTTGGGAATCACTGGTCTAAACAATCAATCAGTTGACAATCGATCAGGGGCACTAATTGCTTTGTACAGTAGAGTCCCGAATACTCGGCCTAATGTGGATCAAAGGGTGGCCAGTTTGTAAAAATGCTAGGTTATCGAGAATGGGATTAAAAAAGAAAACAAGTGTTTCCTCAGAAAATATTGCAATACACTTGTATGTATTGCTTGCTTGAGAATACAACAGAAAATAAACTTCCACATTATCCTTAAGGTAACTGGAACGTCTGCGACAAGGAAAAATGAACTTTTTTTTTTTGCACCAAATTTAAATGGTTCTCTTTTTTAATTAAATTAAAAAGCAACGAAAGTAAAATTTTTACATTGAATTATCTGTATATTTATGTACCTGTTAATGTAAAGTTTTCCATTTTAAACTACAAATAAATCTGC
>BMAO01011350.1:0-17260 GCA_019973975.1 Trichonephila clavata
GGTGTCCGGATACTTTTGGCCAGATAGTGTATATATACATGGGAGTTTACATTATTCTAAATAAAAGACATTAAAGGGTCAGATACTAAAGATTTAAAAAGATAAATTAATATTTTGAAATAAAAAAACGATAGATTCAATATAGTTCTACAAAATTAACTAATTAGTTATATAAGTTGAGATTCATCCAAAGAAGGCAGGAAAAGAATCATCATTGTATAAAAAAATCAAAACTTACTAGAGCAACAAAGAAAAAAAAATTTTTTTACCTATGTTCGACTCTTTACTACATGACAGTTAAGGACAGGAAATAAAATAAGTTATTGAGATTATTGATGGTTTTTTATATGATTTCGACTTTTTTTTCAAGCATTTACAATTTCATTTGCATATTTCAAGCATGTTTTGCAAACAAACCCGCACGTAATAATCCGGTAAATGAAAGTATTTTTGTGGGAGCCGCAATAGTTTTAATCATTTTTTCAATTCATGTTGGTTAATATATTTACAAAGGGAGATAATAAATTTCGAAAGGAAAGAATATTATTTAAATAACTAATATTTAAAAATCTATAAAGAAATGTAAAAACTAATATTCTCATTTAAATTAATGTCAAAATAATCATTAAAATAAATTAAGTAAGGCTATAAGCTTTATAAAATTAATATTTTTAAACAAGATAAGGAGTTCAATTATTTTAAATTTTAGTAAAGAACTTTAAAATTATTACACTTAAAAATATTTGTATTATGGATTATTTGATCACGGAGTATATTTGTTAAAAATGAAATTTTCTTTTCTTTTCAAATCTTTCAAAAGAAATCAGAACCATAACCATGAAAAAATATCTATACATAACAGTAAGCATTAAGATTTTTTTTATATATATGAACTGTTTCTTATCAGGAATTTGAAAGGCAAGCTTTAACGAAAAGGAAAACCCGAGGAAAAAGAACCTTTTAAAAAATACTTCTGATTCCTTATTTGATAGGATGCTAGAGCTTCATTTTGAGTTCTTAGAATGTTCTCTCTTTGTCCTTGCAAATACAAAGGCCCTTTTAACCCCATTTTTAATAATAAACAGTTTTCTTCTTTTAAAACTTAAAAAAGATTTTTTCAAAGTTTCTGTGAAAAAGTAAGGTAATATAAGGGAATACAGAAAAAGGGACCATACAATAGGATTAATCATTTAAAATAAAAATATGACTATTTATTCTCTGTTGATGAGATATTCCTTTACTTATTTATTTGTAAAAAATTTCTTTTACTACTTAGTAAGAACTGAAATTTTAAAAACAACTTAACTGCTTTCCTCACAATAAGAGTATATGCTTATTTATCACTATAGAGTTCCTAAAACTCGACCTAATGGGGACCAAGAGACTAATAGGGACCTTTGGAAAAGTGCTGGGATCGAAAATGGGATTAAAAAAGAATAATTATGAGTCTTTCCTCAGAAAATATTGTACTCTACTTGTATGTGTTATTTTCTTGACAATACAATAGAAAGTAAACGCCCAAATACCCTCAAACAAAGGACAAGTACATATTTTATGAAGGCATAGAGCATTTACTACATGAAAATGAAAATTAATGAATACATAGTATACAGTAATTTATTCTGATCAGATATACCTCAGAAAAATACTTTATGGAGTCTATAATGTCTACAACGAAAATTAAGTTATCAACTTTGCAAAAACTGGCTACTTCCTTTTAAAGAAATGCATAATCTCATGTTGTTGTCCGTACAGCGCACTCTGTGTTTTGCTACATTACGAAAATGACGAAGGAACTGTAAGTCCATTACCAATGCATCTTGTTATTCAAAATTCTGAAGGACGATTTTGACAGCCTTTTTTGGGAACGATTTTGACAGCCTTTTTTGGGAACGATTTTGACAGCCTTTTTTGGGAACGATTTTGACAGCCTGTGTGATATTTTAATAATACGGTGTCCTCAACGTGTTAATCTCTTCATCATATACCAGCATTTTTCATCAACATGGATAAGGAATGAGGTACCTTGAATGGGTCTGCACATGGGTTTTTTTTTACCTGCAAGGGTGTGCCGAGATTTTGGGATTCTACTGTATAACGCCAGAAATAATTCCTTTCTCAAAAAGAATTATTTGTTCATAATTATTTTGCTACTTAAGTACATTTTTCTTTTTCTATCAGTAATCAAGTTCGTTTTCAGCAAACAAAATTTCCTATGGAATAAAAATATTTTTAGTTTATCTTCCGTAATCGAAAATAAGACCAATATGCTATTTTTTTGTTCCCCTTAAACATTTTTTCCCCAAATCATTTTAACGTTTGAACAAATATCCAAAACTAATAACAGTATTTAAACTGTATAAAACTAAAAAAATCCATATTTGTAGTGGTAATTTTAGTAATTATAATACAACTTTTTATACTTTTCTGGCATTTATTCTTTCTTACACTCTTCCATTTTTATTTGCTGATTCCACAGCAATGCATCCGATTTTTCACTCGATTGCACATTTAATTCAATCCATTTCCCTTCGTTCGGCGAAGCACTAAAAAAATTGTTTTAAAAAATTCGATTTTTCTCAGAAAAATCTGAGTTTTTGACTAAACAATTTTATATTTTGGAATCCCCCCCCCCAAAAATTGCCTGAATATATATTATTGTAAAGTATTTAAACCGAAAAATGAATAATTATTTAACTATAACTTTTTTAATGTCGGGTAATTGAGAGAAATAAAAAAAACCCAGCATTTTAGTATAGTGTCTAAAGTAATTCTTGTAAGAAAAAAAGTCAGTTCATTCCTATATTTTAATTTAATACGTATATTATACAGAAATATGTTAATTTATATAAAATTACTGTGTACTAATTTCCTTTTAAATAATTGTGTTTTGTACATATTTTTTTATGTTTGGGTAGAAAAAAGTAATAAACACGCAGATATAAAGCCTGTTTTATATAAATATTGATATAAAACAGGCTTTATATCTGCGTAGACTTACCTGTACATACCTATTAAATATGATGTTTTTATAATTTATGTCAATTGAAAAATATTAGAGATTCCAATTACATATTTTTTGCTGATAATTTTTTTTTCTAATGGGGTTGCATTTTAGCAACTTAGCCTTTGCAGTCCCCAAATGTGAGAGCCATTTCATGGTGTCACCATCTATTGGCGGCCTCTCTTCCAATATTTGGACGCTTGAATTATTTTTTCAATTCCAGATCTCGTCAGATGCTAAATAGTGTCGTGATTTAATTTTATCGAGAGCACCAGAGCCAAATTGATATTCAAGGTATCTTTTACTTGCAACATAATCATATGACATACGGGCCTACGATTTTCGCATGCTGAAATTCTGTCGACTCCCTCCAGGGTTGAACCCACAACATCGGGCTTACGAAGAGGTCACGATACTTCTAAGCTCACGGAGTCGCCCTAATCAATTTGTTGAAAAATATATTAATGCTGATAAATATAATTTTCATCGTTTTATCCGAATTACACATAAATGTAAGATTATGCACTGTTGAGTGAGATATTTATTTGTAGTAAAGTAAAAAAAAGTTTGCAGTCTAATCTACACTATTAAAATTAGTAGGTAAACAAACGTATCGATGTAACTATGTACGTCTATCTTCTCACGAACCACACCACGCAGAAACTCGCCGAAGATACCAAAAGATCAGGAGTGATCCAAGGAAGCCATTTTGACCATTTATATTCCGATATTGCAATTAGTTAAAAAAATATGAATTAAAAACCTTAAAACGCCTAATGGTTTTATCCCTATGCGTTGTTTATTCTGCGAATACCCTGCAACGCCATTGAAGAAACCGCGGTGAGTGAAGTTTCGACTTTTTCCACGTTTTTAAAATAACAATCTAATTTCTTCTTTGAAACTCAGACAAAAAATAATTACAGAATCAGAAAGATCATTTATTTTGCTGTGATACGGTATAATTTTTTTTTTACAAAATAATGGTATTTTCTATTTTTTACGATTTTTTTAAAAATGAGTTAAAACTATGCGTTTTTGTGAAAATTATTTCTAAATCGTATGAATTTATTTTCGTGATATTAATAAGATATTTTTTACTAAATAATTTCATGCCTTTCTCTTTTAGAACCAGTCATTTAAAAATAAAATGCCAAAAACTTTTTCCTACGACTTTTTAAAAAATACTCAAAATTTTAACAAAACATTGAATAATTTCGTTTTCTTAAAATTATCGGGCGAAACCTTTTTTCCACGAGTAGAACACTACTATCCAAGATCTGTACAAAAATTGAAAAAAATTGTTTAAAAATTACGGATTTTATAAAATTTTTTGTTTTGTTTTTTGTCTAATACTTTTTTTACGAGAAAATTAAAAAAAATTATTTTTCTTAGATTTCTATGTAAAAATCACCATTTTTTCAATCGATGTGTGAAGTTTGGAAGCATTAACTTAAAAATTTAAGCCCTAAAAAAATAAAAACTTTAATAAAAAATACGCGATTTTACAGTTAGCCAAGCCTTGGAGTCGAAAACTGGTTTCGCGCCTAAGCCCTTTTAACTGTTTCACCGTCCACTTCACATCTAACTCAAGGCTTACACCAAAAAGTTCTGACTTAAACAAGTAAAAATCATCAAATTTGGTGAGTAAAAAAAAAAAAAAAATGCGAGTGAAAAAGTTATTTTGCATCAATTTTCATAATTTTTTCTTTATATAATTCTCAAAATTAAATCATTAATGATTTTAGATTAAGATGAAAGAATGTATTCAATACATTTCTGAGATTCATTTAAAATATTTATCAGTATCAAAATTTTTGTGCTCTTTCATGAAAGTTATAGTTTACTTTAAAATAATGCCTGAATGTAAATAACTTTTTTTAACATATAACTTCGTAATAAAAACGCAAAATTTGCCCATTTCGATTTTTTTTTGACATATTCAGTTAAATAAGCATAACTTCCTTACAAAAAAATAAATGCAATGTTCATATAATATATTCTTCATCATTAGTTGCCTGCTTATTTTCTATACCTTATAATGATACTTCACTCATTTTCTAAAGTTGTGAAAGCTATTTTAATTTCAAATATTTTTTCCTTCGCTTTACTGAACATAACATAATTTTGTAATACATTTTTTTAAATTTACGTACCACTTCTTATAAAAGTATTTTACACAAATATATAAAATAAGAAACAAAATTAACAAGTTTTTTTTAATGAAATAGCTGCATTTATCTTTGAAAAATATATTAAAACTGATAATCTTTCTTTTTTTAGACATTTAAAACTATCTTTTTTTTAAAAAAAATTAAACACTTTTAACAATTTCATTTTTCATGTTATGGATTTTTTATCGTCCAAATAAATCGACATTCTGTACAAAAACAGTTCAAGCTTTGCTTTTTTAAAATCATTGATTTAAACAATTAAATACCCCAATTTTTTTTTACTCTATTTCAAAAAATGTTCACAATGTTAGTTCAACATTTAATAAACATGCAAAATTTTGTAATTTAAAAAAATTCTGCTTTAAATCACAGATTTCATTTTTGATTTAAAAAAAAAATCGAATCCTCTTTTGAACTTTAAACACATACTACTTTTAACAATTTAACAAATGCTACCAAATAACTTCCTGCCCTATTCAAAACTCACACGATAAGTTACACCCATGATTCATCTGCACCTGTAATGTCAAATAATGGTCTGCACCCTTTCCCTTGGAAATTTGCTGCTCACAAGAGAAGTCTTTATCTATTCCGGACTAAAAAAAACACATCATTTGAAAAGAAAGAAAATTTTTTAATATAAACCAATCACAAATTTTTTTGGCTATTTAAATAATTTGTTAATTCGGAGTGTATTATTCGTTCAATAGGGGTTTTTGCCTTCATTTTAATCGGGAAAAGAGAGAATTCGTTAAATAGGGGTTCGTTAAATCAGTGTACATCGTCTATTATTTTCGATAAAAATACATTCTACAGGTAAAGATTAATTGACTAATGAAAATCTGAAATCTATTTTATTATTTTAGATTCTTAGAAACTATCGATTATTAAAAAAATGATGGAAGTGTTTATGTTTTACTCTCGGCATCAGAATCTTCTTTTTATTGCTTAAATTTTTTTAAAAATAAAGCACTATTGTTTTTTATAAGTCATTGATAGAAATTTGAAGATAAATCTTATATCTGGTGGGAAGAGGGAAAATAGTTCTACACTCAGAAAAGCCACTGTAACGCCGAGCTATGAGAGAGAAAAATAAACGTGTCTGACTTCGGGAATATGTGGAAGAAATTTGGAAAAAGGGAATTGTAATGACGTTAATTTAAAAATCATACACACACCAAGAATTTTTGACCCTGATAAGGGAAGGGAATTTCTATATATGGCAATATGTTATGTATTTGAATATGTGGGTGCAACACCGGGTTAAAAGAAGGCAATGAAACCTGTCTCACAATGAAAACAAGTGAACAAATTTCGAAAAAGGGAATTTTAATGACATAGTTATAGAAATCACTCACGCAAATGCATACGCACACTCTCAGAAGTGCTATCGCTCTGAGGGAAACAAAAAAAATCCCATGGGGATTAAGCTATTCTCTGGGTAAAAGCCCGTGCAACGCCAGGCTAAGCGGAGAGAGAAGAAACAAAGAAGTCAAAGTAATTTCGAAAAACAATATTGGAAGTGCTTATTTTGTGAAGAGAAGGGAAAATGTTGAACGAGAAACCCATGCCATGCACTCACGTCGTACGCATACACACCCACACAAAAATGCTGGCGTCATGAAGTAAGGATTATAAATTAACATGGGGGTTAGGTTATACACTTGGTAAAAGCCCGTGCAACGCCGGGCCATGCAGCTAGTAGAGTATTTAAATGGCATGGAAGTTTATATAGCAGATATCATACCTATTTATAAAATAAAAAGTTTGTAAAAATTTATATATTTTTTTTTAAAATTGTAAAATGAAAATCTTCAAAAACCTTATTAAGTATCATGCCATGTTAAAAATTGTTTTTATGCAAGTATTTTCAAATTGTCAACTCAATTTTTATGCATTCTACATGGTTTTCTGTCTTTTTTGAGATAATTACTGAGAGCAGAAAAAAGCAAAATCAGTCTTTGACTTCACCTGCAAATGTTAAAAGGGAAATTATGAAACCTTATTAAAACAGTAAAAGAATGTGAAAATGAGTTATCATCATTCATAGGCTTAATCATATAGCATAGCGCATAGTTTTGCAAATAATTGTAATACATGGTTATATTACTAAATTTAGTAATATATGTGATTATATTTTCTTATATATATATTTAATACTTTTTTAAAACATGTTACAATATTAAATAGCTCAATTTCTCATGAAGTTGTAATCATCGTATATGAATTGTAATCGTTTTATACTAAAAGATATTTTTCAAATAAATACATTTAGGGTCTTTTTTATCTTTGAGGTTCTTACTGTTTTAAAAACCAATAAGTATTTCAAATTGTTTAAAATCTATCATCAAATAGGTAAGAAAGTTTCGAATTCCTTTGTCTTACAATGAATTTTTACAAGTTAGTAATGTTCCTCATATTCTTGTAAATAGTTAACGTGAAATGCTTATAAATAAATAATAATGAGTTTTTAAAGACGTTCATTTTAATTTACACACATATATATCCTGCTTAATTCTGTATTAATAACCGTGAATTACAATATAAATGTTATCGGAAATCCTATTTCACTAGTCCAGGATTTTTCAAACTTAACTTTTGATTCCGAATATTTTGAAAGTATTTCTAACATTATGCACTTAATAAGACATAAATATTGTTTATATTTTTTCATCTTCTAACTATTTTTGATATTATAATAAAGGAAAGGAAATGTTACGAAGACTGAGCCAAACTTTTGCAATTCCTTTTAGGAAAATCAGTAAAAAACATATATCTGTTGTTTTGTATCTTCTTAATGATACACAGGCGAATAAATAACTTCAGTATAATTTATCATGACTATAATTTAGAAGAAGTCATAGTAATCCTTTATTTACTTTTTGAGCAAGAAAAGTAAAGCTATTTCTTTAGCGAAGATAAATTTTTTGGATTTATTGTAAACCCATTACTTATTTATCTTTGTTTTTGTTTTTTAAATCGTCATTTTTTATTTGTTATAACTGTATGAAGAATAATGAAATATTTTCATTAGATCTGATTTTATTTGAGGTCTTTTGAGAAAAATTGGCGAAGTTCTTTCAAATATATGCTTTATACCAATACCTTCTACAACTGAAAATGTACACTAATAACGAAAGAACTTTTAAGACACCTTTTAAATTTATGATAGATATTTTAGGAAGTTATTTTCTTCAGAAAGTAAATAAAGTCACTGATCATGAAATGATTGTAGCAGTGAGCAACTAAATGAGTGAAAAAATGGTGTATTATTCAAAAATTTAATAGTTTTACTTATTAGCTTTTAAACTCAAATAATACAAAAAGCCCATTAGTTTTATTACAGGTATGATAATATTAATTCCTATATCTTACGTTAAACATTTATATTCGTATTCTAAGATATCTCAAAAGTTTCACATTGTCATTTTAAAGTTCTTCCACAGTAATTTTCATTTTCAATTCGTAAAACATTTAGAAATGTGTTGAAAGTACCTAATATAATTTTGTATCTGATTTTTTTCCTGATAATTTGCTTACGTTGAAAGATAATGTTCAAAGAATTTACGAAATAAAATGTTTCAAGATCACGATTTGTTATCTCGGAGATGTTGTGTATTGTTAGAATTTAATAGAAACAAAAAATCATATAAGAAATTTAATGCTATTTTTTATATAATGGTTAATCCCCTTCTCTGTGTATTGTAATAAAAATAAATTTGTATTAAGTGTAACATGAATTATCTGTATACAGCGAGTTACACATTAAGAGCAGAACATGAGTTAAACGATTAGTGATAGCGTAATGGTCAGGGTCGTAAATTCGGATAGGAGTATTATTGTTGTTTGAACATGAGATCGAGTCCTGTTATTATTGAAAACTCATCTTTTTGACGCGCATTATTTTTGTTGAGGCTTACAGTCTTGATATATTGTGGAAGCTTAAACAATAAACTGGGATTTCGTCCTTTTTACTTACCCGTGGCTCAGAAGTTTGAAACTTGCCACTAGTGGCCTTAGTGTTGTTTCTAAGTGTAGGATTAGGTTACCAGTTAATCATGCAGTATCTTAAACAATATCAGAGAAGTTTAATAACAAAGCTAGAAATGTAATTTTCTCAATAGTACCTCAGAGCTTTCAATCTTTTATATTCTTTCTGCTTATAATTCTCTATCAGTATAGCAAATGTTGTTTTTTAAATTTGTTTCTATAATTGCTTAACTTGTTTTTGTTAGTATAGTCAAGTACATGTTTTATGAAGTTTTTTTCAATTCTTACTATTAGTTTTTTCATATACTCTCTCTCCCTATATATATAAATTAATATATCTTATTCAAATTTTCAATTGTTAATAAAATACTTTTTATTCATCCTCACAAGTTCAAATATATTTTTCAAAGCTTGTAGTAGAGGGCACTTGATGTTAATACAGTTTCTTTCAAACATTAATTCCTTAATTAAATCTGATTAATTAATTACAAAAAAAGATATATATTAAAGTTGATATTAGTCCTCTAGATGGCAGCACCATTGGATAAAACAGCTTTTGTTAAATTTGTGCGAGATGAAGAGTTAACTTAACCTGAATAAATATGCTAGTTAGACGTCAGCGTATACACTGGTTTTAAGATAAATTCTCATCTTTTTTTTCAACTTTTATTAAAAAATGTAATTACAAATTTAATATGGTTAAAAAATGTTAATTTAAAAAGTTTTTGGCCACTTAATATTGTGATTCCGTCATATGTGTATAATATTTTTATTAATTGTAATTATTTAATAAAAAGTAACTAAAATAAGATTTTTCTTTGTTGACCTAAGTAGGAATTGATATTAAAATTTCTTTTTTATATTACTTGTGTGCTTAAAAGAAAATGCTTCAAATGATTATAATTTTAGAAAAGTATTCCTTTTTATAAGCGATGTGTTAGATTCGAATAAGTAAATACTTCAATTTAACTTTTAAGAAATATTTTATCTGTACTTTGTTTTACTGTTTCATATTTCTGAAATCACGAACCAACTGATATTAAAAAATTAAATTTTAGTCAAATGTTATACAGGAAAGGAAACAATGAAATGCAAGAAAAGAAAAAGAAATCCAGAAAATTCTTTGAAAATTAATGGAAGTAAAAATAATTAAATTGCTTTTAAAGGAAAAAAAACTTAATTTGTAATGATAAAAAATATTTTAGAGATAAAATCTAGTATATTGAGTAAGCTACTAATAGATATTTTCAGAAAAAATATTTTCCAGAATTTTTACCATTTAGGGGTGAAAAAAAAGAAGGAATGTTAAATGATTTCCGATTTAATCGCTGAACTTCTTACTGAATGATTTCATTTCAGACTATAAAATTTATCTCCCTCTTTCTATTTTTAGCAAATGTGAATTCAGAATTTTTTAAGCATAATCTTTAACCCAAATAGATTATGAAATGATGTTTCATTTTTGTTATTTTTTTAATTCTATTTAAGCCAAAAAATTCTTCACGCTCTTACTATATGTAAAATATATTTTGGAAACACAAAGAAAAATTTAGAGTCACTGGGCGATATGGAAAATTTTTTTTCTCGAAAAAAAAAAAATACAATCGCTAATAGTAATTTTAATTTATGACCATGTCAAATCCAATTTATATTTAGATACTCCAAGCCCTAATTGTAAGTGCAGCAGGCCTCAGCAAAGAAAATGAACCTAACAGTAAAAAGCTAATGTTTCAGGCTCTTGTATGTACTTGATTTCCGTGAAGGCTAGTTAAAATATATTTTGTGGTTGGGCTTTAAAAATTAAATTATGAGTTGATGTGGATTCATCGCACTCGTGTATGGGATTCCCTGCTTAATAACTGTTTCGTAACTGGGACCAAATACACGTTTATAATAATAAAAATTAAACGAAACTGTAAAAAGAGAAGATATTTCTCAAATATCTCCAATAAAAAACACTGGATATTCTTAGTTTTTCTATGTTAGAAAGAAGTGTTTACGACAGAAAATTTTTGCTTACTGCTTCTGTTTCGATGTTTTTCAAAGAAACATGCTTAAATAAAAATAATAAGAACATGCTTTAACATATCTATACAAATAAATAAAATTGAAGTGTCTGTTTGTAATTTCAAATTAGCAACCATTTGCTAAATGCATTTAAAGGTATATAAGGTACTTATATCAAAAATTCAATTTTTAAAATTTTTGTCTGTCTGTCTGTCTGTTTGTTCCGGCTAATCTCGGGAACTTCTGGTCCGATTTTAAAAATTCTTTCACCAATGGAAAGCTACATTATCAGCGAGTAACATAAGATATATTTTATCTCCATATTCCTACGGGAACGGGAACTATGCGGGTAAAACGTTGACGTTGCTTACTCCCCGCCAAGTTGGCGCAAAATTATGCATTTATAGTCACAATAATGGTATTTTTAATAAAAATTTTCTCACATTTGTAACAAATAACTGAAACATAGTGTAATTTAGCATCTTTACAAAAAGCAATTTTTTAATGGTTTTTTATTAAACGTCTAACGTTTATTACGTTACGTTTGTTAAATGTCAAACTCAAACTTCGATAAATATCGCCAAGTTGGCTAAGAAGTTCTCTATTCCGACATTCCCAGATGTTTTAATGCAAATTTTCTCCCACTTTTTAAAGAGGGAAACGAAATAAAGTTTTAGCGAATTGTGCGCGCGTGATATTGAAAATTCTATGGTGATATTAATTGACAGTTTCACAAAATGTTTTGATTACTGTAGTAGTTTTGATTAATTTGATTAATTTTGAAAGTATTTATTACTTTGAATTTTCGGAATAAGTACAAAGACTACATGGCGGAAGATGTTTTGTGACAAAAAACAACCAATTATGCCTTTCAATGAACACATCTACCACGAAACGTAATGAAGGTTTTCAGAATGGTTAGGAAGAAGTTACATGATTTTGGAATGATTAGCACTAGACGTATCGACGGAAAGGGCTTCGATAATGAAATTGCTTGAGAACTAAACTACGATTTTATAGCATTGCAACATCAAGCAACAGATTTTATCCCTCAATTAACTCCAGAACAAAGTCACGTTTTCCAACAAGTGTTACGCAAAATAGAATCCGGCAGTGGTGCACTCTTTTTTCTCGAAGCCCCTGGAGGAACAGGAAAAACCTTTTTGCTAAACTTATTATTCATGACCATCAGAAAAACCTAGAAGATAGCAGTTGCTGTAGCTTCTTCTGGTATAGCCGCGATTTTACTGATCAACGGTCGTACTGCACTTACGGTTTTAAAATTATCGCTTAATCTTGCATTTGAAGATTCACTCATCTGAAATTTCAGAAAAAATAGCTCTCAAGGCAGGATGCTTCCACAATGTAAGCTTTTAGTATGGGATGAAAGTACGAAGACTCACAAGAAAGCTATAGAAGCGTTAAATAGGACTCTTCAGGATTTACGAAATAGTACAGATATTATAGAAGGAATGGTAGCTTTATTATATATTGACTGGTGAATTCAGGCTTATGAGGAAAAGTTGAAAAATTCAGTCTGAAAACGAATATGAGAGTTCATCTTCATAATGACGAAGATTCGGAACATTATGCAGAGACGCAATAGAAAATCGGTTATGGATGTTTGGACGCAAATGCTGGAGGTTATATTTTACTTTCAGAGAATTTTGTAATACAGGAGAAAATGATGTAAATCTTATTGCTCAAATTTACCCGGGCTTGCAACAAAATTAAAATAGGGATCAGTGGTTGCGCGCAAGATCAATATTGGCGTCTAACAATGACATTGTCCATAAAATCAACATTAAAAATTCAAACGACGTACGGGGGAGGGGGGGGGGAATTGAAGAAACATTTATCAATGAATACAATCATGGATAAAGAACAAAGCACTTCATATCCCACGGAGTTCTTAAATTCATTTGAACTTTCGGGTGTACCCTCACATAAACTTATATTTAAACGAATTATGCAAAATCTCGATGCTCCTCGACTATGTAAAGGAACGAGGCTTTGAATCACAAAACTGATGCAGAATATAGTTGGTGCCAATATTTGAACATATGTCATGAAAAGGGATAGTCTCATCATACCTCGAATTCCAAGTATCCCCACTGACCTACCATTTCAATTCAAATAAGTTCAATTTCCAGTTTTACTGTTGCTATTAACAAAGCTAACATTTCGGTAGCAGGGTGCATTTGAAAAGCAATGTTTTCCCATGGCCAACTATATGTAGCTGATCGGTGTGTCAATGCCCAAATCATCACATATTTGCAACTGATGGAAGAACATATATAATATGGTATACAGTAGCACTTAGAATAATATTCTGTTTTGAGTTCTTTTAAAGAGGAATTATATATTATACGTAGATACTTTCGATTTTTAAAAATATTAATAGTTTAAGTTATTGAATATTTGTTGTTAATTATTATAATAAATTACGTTTTCAGTTGTTTTTTTAAAACTAAGCTCAATTTTAGAATTTTTAAATTTTATAGGTTCCAGTCAAGCAATAAAAAAATTACCATATTATATTACTTTCTAATGATAATGATTACGACTTTGACAGTTATTTAAAGACATTAACGCGAGCGGAGCCGCGGGTAAAAGCTAGTTCTTACTAAAAAAGCCGGTTTTTCTCATGTCTTCTTAGACGATTAAGAAATGGTGCCCTACTGTGGTACTTTGTGAATTTTGCCTTATGTTCAGAAAAAGTTATTCCATACCGTACCTTTCAATATCTACGTTTGCCAATTTTTAAGCAGTTTTTGTTCAAAATGCCACTATATGTCACATCACTGGCTTTTTATTTATTTATTTTACAAAAGATAGAGAAAATGGATAATGCGCACCAAGCAGTATACTGCAAAAATTTCGAATAAATGTGAGTTATGAGTGCTTTAGTATGTATTTATTATATTTAATTACTCATTTATTTTTTTAAAACATTTTAAAGCTATATATCTTTTCCTTTTTTAATAAACTTATTTTTTGACTGAGTGTAATTTATGAGATAAAGAAAACGGCAGCATGAAGATTTTGTGAGATGTTTCATGTACTTAGTGAATCATAAATAGTGTAGTTTTTGTGCGATATTATGGGCTGTTTCGTAAAAGCCACCAATTTTTTGCTGAGACTTTTGTTTAACTGAAGTAAAGTAGAGTCATTTAGCAAGATGCAGTATTGATTACAATATAATCAATAAAGTTAGATATTAAACTTTGGGAGCTCTATGCTATTTGTCCGGAGACAAGTATATACACTCATGTCCATAAATTAAGGATAATTCAGAATCACACAGAAATTGAACTCCAAAATAAAAATTTCACCTATAGAATTATCACACACATCTTGAAGAAGAATATGCAAATTACAGGAAACCACCAGATGGCGAGGATAGTACGTCACAATGACGAGAGTGTAAGAGAGGGGTATATAAGGAATGGTGGCAAAGAAGTAAAATTGTTTACAAGCACTTTAAAAGCCTTTCAGTGCAATAACCGCATAGTTATGGCACAAAGGAATCATTTGGATGATTTTTTACGTGGTAGACTTATCGGACGACTGGAATGTGGACGTACCCAACTAGAAGTATCCGAGGTACTTGGAATCGCCCAGAGTGTCATCTCCAGGCTTTGGCAACGATTCCAAGATGATGGTAATGTGAGTAGATGTTACAGCACAGGTCGCCCCCGAGTTACAACGCCGAATGAGGACCGGTATTTGGAAGTTACTGCCATAAGAAACAGACGGAGCACAGCATCAGACCTATCTCGTCAGCTCTCTTCAGCTACCGGTACGACAGTTTCAAGGCAGACCGTGTACAGATGCTTAGGGAACATTGGTCTATATTCTCGTAGGCCTGTCAGATGTGTTCTCCTTACCGGAACTCACTGTCGCCTGCGATTAACCTGAAGTAGAGAGCATGCATTGTGGACACCGCAACAGTGGTCTTGTGTGATGTTTTCCGACGAGTCCAGGTTTAGTTTGCAGTCTGATTCTCACCGGACTTTCATATGGAGAGCGCCAGATACCCGTTAACACCAAGAGAACACCATTGAACGACACCGTTACTGTTGTGCAGGATGGCTCGTCTGGGGAGGAATTATTCTTGGTTCCAGAACTGACCTGCATGTTCAGACTGTAACGATGACAGGCCACGTCTATCGGGATGTCATTCTGGGACAACATGTACGTTTGTTTCGGGGTACCATGGGTGCTGAATTTCTGTTTACGGATGACAACGCCCGTCCTCACCGTGCAAACATTGTAGACGAATGCCTTCAATCGGATGATATCACCCTTATGGATTGGCCAGCATACTCCCCGGACTTTAATCCAATAGAGCATGTGTGGGATATGCTTGGCCGACGAATTGCAGCCCGTCAACCCCCTCCCACCTGTCTACCAGAACTTTGGAGGGCATTGCTTGATGAGGGGTGTAGTATTCCCCAAGATCAGATTGATAATTTGATACTCAGCATGCGTATGTGTGGTAAGGCTTGTATTGCATCGTCCGGGTGACATACTCCGTATTAACAATCATACTAACCATGTTATACTGTTTTTTGTAAATAGGTTCTTTTTTAAAATTTGCTCCAGGGAGTAAAAATCGCAATTTTTATTAATTATGTCAAACATATAGCATCTTTTTGCTCTTTACCTTTTGTTTAATAAATAGACTTTACAAATAAGTCAAATTTGTTTTGCTTCTGTCTCTTTCTTTGCCTGAACTTCATTATCCTTAATTTATGGACATGAGTGTAAATAAAGACTTTTCCAGTAGTCATATCCTGTATGAGATCATATCCTGTATATCCGATATAAGGACAGTAACCTGTAAAAGGCCCCACAGAACAAAACATTTAAACAAATAAGATTAATATTAATATAAAAAGTACAACACTCGTTTTTTTTACGCATCTCAGAACCAGTCTATTAATCATCTCCTCTCTCTTAAGTTATTTTGGTATTATCGCAACGCCACCTAGAACCATTACATCATCAGGCGAACCGTACTTGGATATTAAGGATTAATATGATACTACGAATATATAACTCTGGCCCATAGAATAAATAATAGCCTTTTCAATGTTGAATCCTCGTTGCCTTGATGAAGAGATTTTAGCTTACAGTAATAACTAGACTTACGCAACCCCTTTTTATACGAATCCGGAATTACACAATTTTCAAATCTTGTCGATTCTTCTTTTGTTTGAGAAAAAAAAATGTTGAAATTGGTAATGTGATTGACGAATTTGCCAATATTGCAAGAGGCAAATAAATTTTTAAGTGGTAAGTGATGAAGTTAAAGTACAGTTAATGTACTTTAAAGTTAAAGTTAAGGTACAGATTTTTACAATTATGAGCTGACAGCTCATGAGCTCATAGAAACGCATGAGAAAGGGCAAGACATTGAAGAAGTCAGTGTCTTCAGTCAGATCCACTTCAATCATAAGATCGAATGACGGTTGGGAATTTGACAGAAGGCCTCAGTTTAATTGAAAAAAAAGGGATACAAATTTTAGAAAATATAGACTCGATAGCAGAGCATATTTTTTCAACTGAAGGAACAAGGATAAAAAAAATTATTAGCATACTACGAGGAAATTTTGTGAGTAAAAAAATCTTTGAGCCGGCTGAATACTTTATTAGATTTTATCAAACCTTCTACATCAAAATAATTTCGGCTTACGATATATTAGGCATATTATCTTAGATTTTATTAAGCCTTTTTTTAATCATTATTTTGTTATAAGCCTAGGAAAATTTATGAAAATATACAACAGAAAATATAGCAATTAGAAATTTTTTTTATTTGGGAATTATATTTCATTTTACAAATGCACACACTACAAATAGCATCCATGCCATTAGTGTGCGTACTCTCCAATATTTTTTGACAACACAATTAAAACCTTTTAGTGCAGGGCACACGTTCAATGTACAAAGGTCATATTCTGACCAGGTCATAGAGAGTACAGTCAGGTGTGAGTTGGTTATATCATTACCGTAGAGATGGGACCTATTATAATAGGGGTAGGTACTAAGTCTATCGCGATCGGCCAGTGACACTTTGGGT
>BMAO01011351.1:0-148516 GCA_019973975.1 Trichonephila clavata
AACGTATGTCGGTGCTTTGGTTAACGTACTTACGTAAAACGTTTAAGAATAGTGTGGAAAGAATAGGTCTTGTTTCAAATAGTTGGAACAAGGATCGTTTTAAAGAATTCCATCACACAGAATGGATTACAAAATAGATCATTTTCAAGAACATCACATACTGGTCCGCAATGATGTCCAGATACCCTGTTGCATTCATGGTCTGCTCTACAACAACTACGGGTCCCAAAGACGCCCAAGAGAACACCCCTCAAAGCATAATACCGTGTATGACATACTGTACATTGAGGGAGCAACTTGACACGGCATATCTTGACACGGATATCGGCGTGATGAATGACAAACCGTGATTCATCTGACCAGGCAACTCTCTCCCACTGATCCATGGACCAGTCGCGATGTTCCCGGGCCCAGCGCACGCGCAGTTGGCGATGACGCTTGGTCAGCAAAGGCACACGAGTGGAACGTTTGCTGCGTAGCCCCATATCCAACAGCGTCCGCTGAACAGTGTGCTCCGATTCTATTCTAATTGGCCTTGCATTGTATTGGGCTGTTAGCTGAGCCATTGTCTGGCTCCGGTTTTGCTTCACCTTGCGAGACAGTCTCCGACGACCTTTTTCTTTGATAGCGTGTGGACGTCCAACACCATGTCATCTACTGCTAGTTTCACCGTCATTCATCCACTTTGCATAAGTACTAACAACTGTAGATTGTGAACAACCCACGAGTCGTGCAGTTTCGGTATACTTGTTTCGAGCCTTCGAGCTATTACATTCTGCCATCTATCAAAGTCGCTTAGATCCGCAGCCTTTCCCATCACACACAGAAGTAAGTGAAAGGATGATTCTTCAGACTCTCCAGCAGCAGTTAAATACCACTTCCACCTGATCACGTGCCTTCCACGTCATCCAAGCGAGTTCATTGCAAAATGTAGGGGTGGTCATAATGTTTTGGCTCTTGAGTGTATATGGAGGGAGCCAGGTACACTCTACCTACCCTCCAATGTCCGAGAAATTGACCATTGCAATAGCGGAGGCTTGATGGCTTGGGAAAGCATCACTTTGGATGTCCGCACACACCGCTATGTCTTTGGAAAAGGCACTGTGACTTCTGTGAGACATAGAGAGGAGGTCTGGCAGCCCTGTGTGAGCCTTTTCACGGGTGCATTTGGCCCTGATTTTATTTTAATGAATTACAACGTGAGGCTCATAGAGATTATCTGGTCTATGAATTTCTAGAATGTGAGGATATCCACCGAATGGATTTGTGACGGATCTATACGCGTCCTTCCATTAACCCTCTTAGGAAATCTTTGGGCTATGAAAATCAACAATCCTTTTCTGAAGAAGAAACCGGGATATATGCAGATTAAATATATTATATATATAGTTCAGGTTTGCTTGCTAGGGGTTAGAAAAAGTGCGAAAAAAGTTGGAGAGATAGATAAAGGAGAGTTAGTAAGTCAGTGTGATAGAAGAGAGACAGAGTTATAACGTTAGTGTTATAAAGAGATAGATAGTTATATAGAGGAAAATTGCTATTTAATGGAAGTTACCAAGAAATTGAAACATTACGAAGTAGAAGATAAGAAAGCTATCTACAGCTCAGCTATTAGTCATATTTATGGCGCGTTTTGATATTTAAATTATTAAAGAGATTTAAGTGACAATTAGTGACATAACTACAGTTTAAAGCAAATATTAAAGTAGGAAATTGTTTAATAAAAGTGGATCAATTTATTAGATGTATTCTCCGAATACGCGCGACTCTCGTTACTTAACTTCTGCTCCCTACTTATATAGAAACACCTTATTTAATCTTATTAATTGGTTTGTTTTTGAGTTTATTAGTGTGCTGAATAAATAATTAGAAATTATCGTGTAGAGTCGTCCTTCACTTCCTCCCGCACTTTTAGCCTGCTCTCATAGTAGACGGGGGGGGGGTGCAGATTCGCCAGTTAAATCTCTAGACCTCATCCGTATAGAGCAGGGTAAGCCAACCCTTTTTGGAATAGTCCCAAATTCCAATAAAAAATAATTAAGCGTGCCACTTTCAACTTTTCGAACAAAGGAAAAGGTGAAAAAATTTTACTGTAGGCTTATTATATAACTTTTACGCTAGAGGACATGTTTAAAGTACAATTCTAAGTAGTGGAAGTTTAAAAACAATATGGTAAATAAAACCAAAGCGCACAAACTTAAATTTTATTGTTAATCAGTTCAGATAATTTTGAACGATATTTTGATTTTGTTATGTTCATATAATGGAAAGCATTTGTTCACAAACGTATGTTTATTCAAATCTACAGTCAAATCGTGTAAATTTGAAAAATTGCTTGTTAGTACAAATTTCCAAAATTAAATAGAATTATTTATATTTGCTTTTCAGTGTAGTATGGTGCTGTATGCAATAATTTTGATTTTGATTTCAGGTGAGTAACAATTAATATTTTGCAGAGACATTAAAAAAATTATGTGTGAAAAGATCTGCATTTTTTTATCATCTTGAAAATCGTCAAATCTATCACTGAAAGAATCGTTCAAAAATGGATAATAAATTTTTAAATCTATCACATCTCGGAACATTATAAGTTTTGGTAGATAGTTCCTATTTTAATGTGAAATATGTTAATTTTTTTTCATCCAAAATCCAAACAGAAAAAGCAAAAGTTTGTCCACAAAAGAATGTTTGTCCACATTTGACCAAATAGGGTAGAAAAAATACAATCTTTTCTCTGTAATCTTAAATTTAAATTATTTTAATGTCCCTTAGTATCAGTAAGAAAGGCTAAATCACATAGCCTGTCTTCATTCTAAAATAGCAAATACTCAATAGGCAGCCCAGTGTTTTCTTCCAGATATTTTTTTTTAAATACGCTCCCACAAATTCTAAAATCTTGTAAGTGAAAAAGGCTTTGGAAAGCCAACTCGCACAGCAATGCAAGTTCATTCTCTACACGATAAATTTCCACTAAATATCAATTAAGCTTATTTAATATAAATTTTGAGTTTTTTTTGTTTGAGACAATCGCATTGTGAAAACAAACTGTAAAAACAAACTGTAATTTATTATTATCTTCTCAAATGTTTTAAATTTTTTATTAAGTCTTCGCATGCCACTGCTACAACTCCACCGTGCTACACTGTGGCACGTGTGCCATAGGTTTTCCACCCCTGTTATAGAGCATGCTTGAAACTCTCTGGAAAGGAGGATTGCGACTTGCAAACCCCCTCCGAGAACTATCTAAGGCCTCAAAACAGAGTTGTTGAACGAGGGGGATTAATTGCCACAGGAACTCACACACAAATTCCCTTCTTTCCAGCATAAAATCACTGTATGAGGCCTGTTTATCTGAAAGAGGAATTCATACCCCCTATTAATCCATTTCTTTTGTAATATTCTGCAACTGCTGTTGCATGCGCTAGTGCCACATTCTAGATCATAGGTTCTCAACGTGGGTGATAACGCCCCCTTGTGGGCGTTTGAGGCTTTCAGGGGGGCAGTAAGTGACTCAGAGAAAATTAGGGGGCGTTGAGATGGCATGAAGGGCCTTGGGAAGATTAACCAAATATAATCTAAATAAGACGTAAAACACGCGCTGATTATGTTGTCACAATAGTAAACTTTAATACTGTTTACCTTATGTTGATTGTATGTATTTAAATCATTTATCTGTATCCCTTGAAAGAAAATTCACATATTTCGGTAGTTCGGGAAGTGGATGAAAAACTTAAAGATTACATTACATTCAGTCCTATATTAAATTGAATGATGTAGTGCATTTTAATTTATGTAGTGCACCGGTTGTTTTTGTCTGTGAACAGTAGGAAAAATGTTTCATCCACTGCATTTCCTTTCATATATTATCCAAGAAACATAATTAAATATGTTAACTAAGAATTAAAGTGTGATTCTTTAATGACTGAAACTGTCAATTCATATTTATTTTGAAAGCAATAGTTTATTACGAATTACTTCGTATCATCAAAACCCCTGCCTGTCTTTATGACCGGTAAGCTAAAACTTTTATTCCACTCTTTTAAATGAAGAAGAAATTCAGTAGCGTTTCAATTCGAACAACAGCCTATCTATGACTAAAATATATAACACATTCAAATATATTTCTGGCAATAGCTATTTCAGATTCACAAGTAAAAAAATTGGGGCTTTAGAAAAAAATTAAATTAAAAAATATATCAGGATATTTTTTAAAACTTAACTCTTGTGTTTTTACCATGTATTATGCACACTCTTATTTCTCTAGAGTGGGAGGGGGCGGTATCAAAATATTCACTACAAAAGGGGGCGGTATCGAAATATTTACTAGAAAAGGGGGTGACAGTTCAAAAATGGTTGGGAACCTATGTTCTAGATCAAGAACTCTTAACGGGACAAAAAAAACCTGAGAGTGATCATTAGTTTACAAAACCGTTTTTGCTTGAAATTTTTTACCTCTGCCTTTATCGATTACTTCCAGTTTGAATTACTATTTGAGTATATTTCGTAAACATTTCTCTGTGAAAAATCGCTTCGAATTAATGCTCTAAGTAAATAGTATTCTTTTTTATTTTGCACTTTTGTGCAATGCACTCTTCTGGTTCTGACCCAAAATTTGTCTCTATGACTATCAAGAGGCTCGATGCCCGTTTGGAGTTGATTTGGCTCCACCGGTTATGATTCTGAGGGCGCTATTCTGAACGACGTCGCACTTTTCAAGGCTGGTTGTATTTTCTAGGGCCACAACCTCACTATCATAGTCCAACACTGGACGGACATAGATTTTATATACTGCGGATAAAACATCCTGGGAGCTTTTTTAGATGTTTTTGGACCTTTTCTGATGTGTCTGCGATGTGGGTGCCCCAGTAGAGTTTACTGTCGATATTCATTCCAAGGTATTTGGACAAAGATACCTGTTTAAGAGGAAGTCGTTTATATTCCAGGTTGAAAATATGCTGCTTGGTAGACAGAGTTAAGAGTTGAGAAACTGTCTTTTCAACACTGACTTCAATTTTGTTGGTGTTGCCCAATATCACAAAATTAAGTGTTCCTGGGAGGGAATGTTACTGCCCATGGCCCAAATTACAACGTAATTAGCAAAGAAGAGGCAAGAAATCCGGGTACTTTTTGAATGGCTGTCTCTAGGTCATCTATCATGATATTGAAGAGAAGACAAGTAAGAACTGCTCCCTGAGGAAAGCCTTTTTTTACGCTGCTGTTTCCAGGAAGAGGTGTCATTGAGAAACCTGCATCGGATGTTGCCTGTCAGAGGAAGCTTTGTACCCAGCTCAATAACTTTCTGCTTACTTCCTGTTTCATCCGCTTAGGGAGCAGAAAAATATCGGAAAATGAAATCTGCTTAAATCTCTACTATTGTAAAGAAACATTTTATTAAAACATTCATTCATAAACTTTCTTCTTTATGTTTCAAAAAATGCATGCTTTGTTTAAACGAATAATTTTGTCTTGTATAATCAACTCGTATAGCACATATCATTTACAACTCTTTTGCATTTTAGGCTCAGATCTACATGTATGGAGAAAAGGGTTTGTGTACTGGAACCATTGAAGGAGAAAGGAGTGAAAGAAAAACAGTGCTCATTGAAAAACAGTCTGCTGCAACTGTGACATTCCACGCTGTACCATTGGAAATTCGAACATTTAACTTAAAAGTCGTTGCACTTACTAATGAAGGAAGTGACATAGTCGTGAAGCCATTAAAAGTCATAGTAAGAAATAAGTTTCAAAATGTATTTGACATTTTTTTGCTCAGTATTGCATTTTTATCTCTGTACAAATATTAATCTCCATGTTTCTTATAGAACCCCTTTACCCTTTTAACTTTTTACATCAAATAGAAAATCAATAAGGATTTTATTTATTTCACTTTATTGTAATCTAATATATAATATTCTCCTGTCACAGTGTTTGTGACCAAACTCCTCCGAAACGACTAGACCGATTCTTTTGAAATTTTGTACGTATTTTCAGTAGGTCTGAGAATAGGACGTAAACTATTTTTCATTCCGATATTGCAATTGGTTGAAAAGATGTTAATTAAGAACCTTAAAACGCGTAATTGTTTTACTCCTGTGTGTTGCTTATTTTGCCGTTTACTTCGCTTGGCGTCGGAAATCGGTTTCGCGCCAGATGTGTGACTTTTCTCTGTTCTACCGTCCAAATCACCCTGCTCATGGTTTACAATAGCAAACTGGGTGTCTATAGTAAATCAGAAATCACCAAATTTGGCGAATGAAAAGTTTTTTTTTTCCATTTTTGTACATATCTTTAATTTAAAAATTCATATATTGCATCGGTTTATAAAACAAAAATATCAAAAATATTTGCGAAAACCTTAATTTTTTTTTACTTTTTTATCATTATTTCAAATAAGGGATACGAGATAAATGAAACGGCTAGACCGATTATTTTGAAATTTTGTGCGTAATTCAGTAGGAAACAGTTGTTGCCTGGAAACTTGAAGTCATACAATTCTATCGATGCAGTTTGCGATACCAACGGAGCTGTAAATTATCCAGCAGAGTTTTTGAGCTCATTGGATTTGCCAGGCATGCCACCGCACCATTTACAACTGAAGGTTGGATCTCCGGTTATTTTGCTTCGTAATTTGAACCCACCACGGCTATACAATGGCACGCGATTAGTGATGAAAAATTGATTTAAAACGTTGTCGAAGCTAGTATTTTGAATGGCAAGT
Organism: Trichonephila clavata; assembly: GCA_019973975.1. Lineage (NCBI taxonomy): Eukaryota > Metazoa > Arthropoda > Arachnida > Araneae > Nephilidae > Trichonephila > Trichonephila clavata. The sequence goes on from BMAO01011351.1 coordinate 6,719, forward strand.
TCCGAGAATAAGATGTATTACTACCACGATTCCCTATTATTCCCAATTGAATTCAAACGCATTCAATTTCCACTTAGATTGGCATTCGCAATGACAATCAGTAAGTCTCAAGGCCAAACAAAGTCTGTTTATGGCTTAGATTTGGGCACACCGTGTTTTTCACACGGACCATTATACGTGGCATGTTCTCGCATGGGTAAACCATTCAGTTGGTTTGTGTAGGCTAAAGATGGACTCACTAAAATATCGTACACTTCATTGCACTAAGAGACTGATAATGTTTTTTTAATTGTCATAATTTGTTATAGAGATGTAAAATAATTAAAGTTAAAATAATAAAAGTACAAATAATTCAAAAAATGAATGCTTGGTGTTTTGTTACTTTTATAGGCCGTCATCGTTCACGGCTTTCTATTCCTCTTTCAGACATATACCACATCCCCACACACTTAAAATTAGTTCGTTTTTTTATTTCACTACCAAAATATTCACTAAAAATAATTTATGTGGCAAAATAACGTTTGCCGGGTCAGCTAGTATTCCTATATAATGCACCAAATTGTTAAAACTATTAAAAATATAATGGTTTCATTAAAGTCGCATTTATATAGGTACATTGACCTATGCGACCCCTTTATTACTACCTAGTTTACATATGGAGATTCTAATGGTGAAAAGGTTTTCCACCTCTTGAATAAGGTATATACATTATTTAATTACTGACACCAAAAAATAATATTTATAAAATATCATTAAATGTTGCATCACAAATGCAAAATATCAAGAAATACTTGCTGTATATCTTAATCGAAGTATTATTAACACAGTAAATCAAATATAATTAAAAATTCTCCAAACTATACATGAAAAATTGATGACTGAATGAAAATATTTATAATTATAAAATCAACACATTTAGCAATTAGCAAACAAAATATTCTGAAGTAGAACATTTAAAGATTTTTTTCTCTCCTTAAAAAGAAACATGAATTTTTTATAAAAAAGATGTCAATCAAATTAGCAAATGTTTGATTATATTTGCAGGCTGAAGGTCAACCAGTTGAAATCAATCAAGCAGTTTTATTAGATCCCACAAATCACCAGAGAAGAGTACAAAGAGACGTATCAACTCCAAAATTTTCTGGTAAGTAATTTGTGATATTTACACATAAATTAGTATTAATTTTATGTGCTTTTTTTTACCTCAAGATACCTTTTAGTTTTTATTTTTTGTCAGGAATTAATATAAAATTTGCTAAAATCTGTCTTTGAATTACTATTGCCTACTATTACCTCGTAATATTTTCGTTGCTGAAAATGTGCAACGCTTTTTAGCGCGTTTTTCACGTAGTGAAACAAAAGCGCTATTAGGACGCAAATTTCGTCTTCGTTCCATATTTTGTCGTACCTTTTTCTCAGCCAATAAGCAACCAATTGGCCTCGGGTTTTCGGCATTTGGTCGCATTTGTGCCCTAGATGAGCCGAATCATATTTAAATTTTCCCATAGTTTTCCCGAATTTTCCTAAAAATTTCCTGAATTTCGCTAGTTTATGACAAAATTTTCTCAAATTTTACCTAGTTATAGTGCTGATACAGATTTGTGTCATTATTTCTTTTCAGCTCAATAGTAGTACATTTAGAGGAGTGGTACAGTACACACTACTTTCTGTTAGTAAAAAGTTCATTAGTTGCATTATTGTAAAATACAACATGTGAAAAACGCTCTAAAATTACTTGGCCATGCTAATGATTGAAATCTTGTTACACTTCTGAAACAAATTAAATGAATAAATTTCTATTTATTGCACTTCTTCACTCATTATTTTAGACAGATACTTCTGACTTTTAAAATGAGGATAAACTTTGAGCATTGGGCGTCATTAATAGCAGTCTTGCATATCCATTGCCATCGCTTAAAATATGCCTGAATTCTAAAAGGATTTCGAGATTAACTCTTCGAGACCATCTACACTATTAAAATTCGAAGGTAAACAAACGTATGTATGTATCTATCTATGTGCGTCTATCTTCTCACGAACAGCACCACGCAGAAAGTCGCGGAAGGTACCAAAAGATCGGGAATTTTCCGGGGAAGCCGTATTGCCTATTTATATTCCGATATTGTAATTAGTTAAAAAGATATTAATTAAAAACCTTAAAACGCCGAATTATTTTACTCCTGCCGGTTGCTTACTTGGCGGAACTTCCCTTCCGTTTCGGCCGAGCGATAATCTTACGTTTTCCACCATATTAAAATTGTCATCCGATTTTCGGTGTCGCAATTAGACAAAAAATAATTACAGAATCGGAAAGATCATTTATTTCGCCACAACACGGTGTAATTTTTTTTGTAAAATAACGATATTTTCTATTTTTTTCGAATTTTTTAAAATAGTGTTAAAACTGATGCGTTTTTATGAAAATTATTTCTAAATCGTTGGGTATGAATTACTTTTCGTGTTATTAAATCGATATTCTACACTAATTAACTTCAAGCCTTTCTCTTTTAGATCCATTCATTTAAAAAATAAAATTTCCAAAACTTTTTTTTTAAAGAATTTTTAAAAAGTAGTCTTAATTTTTACTTCACATTGAATAACTTCGTCATTTATGAAGATAATCTCACAAAACCTTTTTTCCGTCTGTACAGTAATATTATCCGAAACATATACGAAGATTGAAAAAATTGCTTCAAAATTACGGATTTTAAAAAACATTTTGTGATTTTCGTAAACTTATGTTTTTTTCTGAGAAATAAATTAAAAGTAGTAATTTGTACATTTTTTATTTCAAAGTACGTTATTTTTGCAAATAGTTGGTGATGTTTGAGAGCATTAACGTAAAAATTACGCCCTTAAAATAAAGGTAATGATTTTTTAAATAATTTAAAATAGGCGATTTTACATTTAGCCAAACATTGGTTAACTGTCTGGTGGCGGAGTGCTGAGAGCTTTCGCTACACTCAAGACTATAACTGCAGCACTGCCGTGCGCGGTCAATGTGAAGGATGATGTCCGCTTCGTTTTATGAAACATAATGTAATTTTGTAATACTTTTTTTCATTTATGTATCACATATAAAAGTATTTCTTGCATGTGAAAAATATTTTACATGTATAAAATAATGAAAAAAATATAATTAACAAGTTTTTGAATTAAATACCTGCATATTATCTTTGAAAAACATAATAAAACTGATAATCTTTACTTTTTTTCTTTAAAAGAAAAGGGTAGTCTGAAATTTAAAAAGTTAAAATAAATATACCCTTTTATCAATGTACATATGTGCGTTAGTATTTTTTGATTCTGAAATTTAAAAATGTAGACATTAATAATGCAAGATAAGTGTATAGATAATTAACTATTAAAACAGTTTTTTATGTAAACACTTATTTTGTGTATTGTGGTGTGAAATGTGGAACAGGGTCCTCGCCCCTCACTCTGGAAACTGTGCTTTAAATATAATATTCAATGCACAGGCTAATGGTTCCACACAATTTTTTTTCCAATACAAAGGTAGTTTTAAATGTTACAAAAATTAAATAAATGGATACTTTTATTATCAATTTCATTTATCATGTTTTTTTTAACTGTTAGAAAAAAGGTTTATTCAGTTAAATAACCATAATTTCCGTAGAAAGACTAATAGCAATGTTCATCAATTATATACTTCATTATTAATTGCCAGTCTATTTCCCGAGCCTTGTAATACTTCAAGCATTCTCTCAGGTTACAAAAGTATTTTTAATTTCAAAGTATTTTTTTCTTTGTTTTACTGAACATAATATCATTTTGTAATACATTTTTTCATTTATATACCACTTCTTACAGCAATATTTATTCAATATGAAAAATATTTTACACACATATGTACCATAATAAACAAAACATAATTAAACATGAAATAGCTGCATGCATGTTATATTTTGTTACTTATTATATTGCTATTTCATAACTGTGTCATGATTCACAAGCTCACTCATTTTATATAATTATTATAGTTTTTGATTTCATTCAGGAAATTTCATACCACTGAATTCATTACCAATAATTTTATGAATTCTTATAAAAAATATTTCTTGAATATGTGAAACATTTTATACACATATGTAAAATAATGAGCAAAACATAGTTAGCCATATATTTTTAAAAAATATTATAAAACTGATTATCTTTATTTTTTTTAAAAATTTAGTTTCAAAAAAGACACTTTATGAATTTCATTTGTCATTTTGTACGTTTTTTTTATCAATGCACATATGTATGCACTCGGTAAAAGCCCGTGCAACGCCGGGCCATGAAAGCTAGTCTTACACTATTAAAATTCGAAGGTAAACAAACGTATGTATGTATCTATCTATCTATCTATGTGCGTCTATCTTCTCACGAACAGCACCACGCAGAAAGTCGCGGAAGGTACCAAAAGATCGGGAATTTTCCGGGGAAGCCGTATTGCCTATTTATATTCCGATATTGTAATTAGTTAAAAAGATATTAATTAAAAACCTTAAAACGCCGAATTATTTTACTCCTGCCGGTTGCTTACTTGGCGGAACTTCCCTTCCGTTTCGGCCGAGCGGTAATCTTACGTTTTCCACCATATTAAAATTGTCATCCGATTTTCGGTGTCGAAATTAGACAAAAAATAATTACAGAATCGGAAAGATCATTTATTTCGCCACGACACGGTGTAATTTTTTTTGTAAAATAACGATATTTTCTATTTTTTTCGAATTTTTTAAAATAGTGTTAAAACTGATGCGTTTTTATGAAAATTATTTCTAAATCGTTGGGTATGAATTACTTTTCGTGTTATTAAATCGATATTCTACACTAATTAACTTCAAGCCTTTCTCTTTTAGATCCATTCATTTAAAAAATAAAATTCCCAAAACTTTTTTTTTATAGAATTTTTAAAAAGTAGTCTTAATTTTTACTTCACATTGAATAACTTCGTCATTTATGAAGGTAATCTCACAAAACCTTTTTTCCGTGTGTACAGTAATATTATCCGTAACATATACGAAGATTGAAAAGATTGCTTCAAAATTACGGATCCCCTCAATTAAAAATTAAATTCAATTTGAACCGACCATTCATTATTATTGCCTATTTTCTGTTCTGTCACTAACCTGCGTGGCGTGATTGGCTAACGCGCCGCTTTCGCGAAGTATCTTAATTCTTTCTTATGTCTAGGGTTCGAATCTAGCGAATATCATTTTGTTCGTTTCTGCTTATTTTTCCCACGTAAATTAATTTTACTGATAAATACTTATTTTAACATGATCCTGTGTTATTTTAATGTACTTTTCATTTTTTTTTTTTTTTTTTTTTTGCCTTAAAAAAGGTTTTTTTCTGATTTTTAATCATTCAAAGTAATTTCTATCTTTTTCAACAATTCCTAACAAGAAGCTTTCATTTCTGTTTATTTTTCCCACGTAATTTTTCAGTGCTGCCATTATTTAAGCAAACGGAATGTCACAATTAATTGCTAAATGAATATTTTTAATCAATTTTAATGTAAAAATATTAATAAGTTATAGTTTTGTATTTTATAAATATCGATGAATTTAAAAGAAAATGATTTTTAAAAAGTTCATTGATATTTAGAAACAGTGATTAAAAAAGTAAAATGCCGAAAACTATATGTCACAATTAATTGCTAAATGAGCATTTTTAATCAATTTTATTAAAAATAATTAATAAGTTAGTTTTGTATAATATAATTTTTTCCGCAGATACGTGTTTAAATAATTTTAACACAGAGTGGAATGAAAAACTATAAAATTAAAATTAAAAAAATTAAATGTTTTTATCAAATAGTATTCTTTTTTTTTTTAATGCTTTTTTTCAGTGAATGTTAGCATATAACTAGGTTTTCCCCCCAAAGTGGATTTTTAACACTTATATATGTTTAATTAAACATCCAAATGTTTCAAGAGCTATCCGTAGAATTTTTTTTATTAGTATTTATTGATAATGGATTTAAATTAATATATTTTTTTAAAATTAAAATGCATTCAATGCATTTCTGAGATTCATTTAAAATATTTATCAGTATCGAAATTTTTGTTCTCTTTCATAAAACTCATAGTTTACTTTAAAATAATGCGTAATGGCATGAAACTTCCCCCCCCCCGTGTCAAATATTTCATAAAATTCTCACAATTTTACTTCAAGAATTAAAATAGTAGTGAAATTTTGTAATTTGAAAAATTTATACTTTCTGTTCTTTTTTCAGCATACAACTATTTTTAAAAATGCTACAGTTTCGTTTCCGGGAAAAAACTAAAAAAATTTAATGTTTTTATCAGATAGTATTATTTTCTTTTTGAATGATTTTTTTCAGTGAATGTGTACTTATAACTAGGTTTTTTACATAGTGTTTTTCTTAGCAGTTACAAATGTTTAATCAAACATCCAAACGTTTCAAGAGCTATCTGTAGAATTTTTTTATTATTATTTACAGATAATGTGGATTTAAATTAATATATTTTTTAAAATCAAATGAATATTTCTATTATTTCCTTATTAAATTAATTATTTGTTAATAAAAGGTATATCGCCTATTATTTTGGATAAAAATACGTTCTAAAGCCTGGAATAAATATTTGTCCTCAGTGCCAGCCTAGCGGTAGCTAGACCTTCTACTTCAGTTACACAGTATACCTAAGTAAATAAAGTGAGAATGATAGGCTCGCCTAAGCTAAAACTAGCTTCGGCGGTCAGGAGGTGGTGGGGGGAGGTGGAACATAGTTTCCGTAAACGGAAAACAGCTTTTGCGTTTCGTTCTTCAATCCGAAAAGGGGGTTTTCGTTATGTTTAACAGCATGGGGGGGGGGGTGGAATTCTTAGAAATCAGGTAGTATCTTCGTTGCGCTATGAGGCAAACGGTACATGAGGTGAGGCTGGTTCATGAAGTTAGATTGAGAGCTAATCGTTGGGTTGTCATGATTGCAGAATGGAAAGTTGCAGAATGGAAAGTCGAGGAAACATTCGCTATTAGGGTGTGGATGGGTTCAACACAAAGTTCTTCGTGGAGAACAGATCTTGGGATGTACCTGTTTATTATGAAGTCTTTGAATATCATTTAATTGTGTGTTACTGGCAGATCCCCAAATGGGGCATGTATACGTTAAGATGGGGCGAAGATAGGTTTTGTAAATAAATATCCGGTTATTTAAAGAGAGTTTGGATTTCCTTCCAATCAGTACGTTCTAGAGACATTTTTAAGCTAACTGTAAGTAGCGATTGATTGATTAATGAAAACCTGAAAATTATTTTATTATTTTAGATTCCTAAAAATTATCTATTATTAAAAAATGATGACTTTTTTTTTACTCAAGCATCAAAATAGTTTTCTTTTATTGTTTAAATTTATTATTTTTTTACTAAAGCAATATTGTTTTCGACATGTCATGAATAGAAACTTGAAGATAAATCTTATATCTGAGAGGAGAGTCAGGGGGAAAATAGATCTACACTCAAATAAGCCACTGTTACACAATGCAGTAGAAAGAGAACTGAAACATGTTTGACATTAGTAAGATCTGGAAGATATTTTTTTTTTCGAAAAAGGGAATTGTAGTGACGTTTATATAAAGGAATCACACACATACCAGGAACTTTGATAAAGGAAGGTGAATTTCCATGGCAGTATGTTATGCATTCGAAACAAATTTTAATAAAACACTCAAAATACTTAAAACAATCATTTAATAATTTCTTCTTTTATAAAGATAATTGCATGAAACATTTTTCCCGTGTGTCGAATATTTCAAAAAATCCTCACAATTTTACTTCAATATTTAAAATAGTAGTGAAATTTGAAAAATTTCTACTTTTCTGTCTTTTTTCAACATACAACTATCTTTAAAAAGGCTATATTTTCGTTTCCGGGGACAAAAAATTGCAACGAAAGAACTGAAAACTGAGTGAGTGATTTTTTAATTCGCACTGTTTGCCTATTCCAGGGTTATTGGCGATGGACCTCGAAATTTTCAACCATGGTCAAGTGACGAGGACGACACCTGCGCTTTCACAAATCTCTAATAATTAGAACACCACACCAACGCAAGAACAAATTTCGAAAAAGGGAGTTTTAATGACATAGTTAAAGAAATCACTCACATCGCGCACATAAGAGCTATCGGCCTGAGGGAAACACGAAATTTCCATGGGGATAAGTTATTCACTCGGTAAAAGTCCGTGCAACGCCGGGCTAAGCGGAGAGGAAAGAAACAAAGAAATCAAAGTAATTTCGAAAAATAATATTGGTAGTGTTGAATTTGTGAAGAGAAGGGAAAATGTTAAGCGACAAAGCCATGACACGCACTCACGGGTCATGCACTCACATCGTACGCGTCAAAACCACACAAAAGTGTTGGCGTCAGAAAAAAATGGAGGAAATTAACATGGGGATTAAGTTATACCCTCGGTATAAGCCCGTGCAACGCCGGGCCATGAAAGCTAGTATATATATAATATATATATATATATATATATATATATATATATATATATATATATAAATTACAGCTAAATTTTAGCACATAATACGATCACAATTTTTTCTCATATCTTTATATCCCAAATGTAAGTTTGCATGAATTTTGAATTCATTTTTGAATATTTTCTGTCTTAAACAATCGTTTATTATGTGATTTTATATAATTTTATAGTGTTCATATACACTCTATAACAAAAAAAAAAACGATGCACCATGAACGAGTTGTCCGATAGAGGATACAATTGGTGGGTTGAAAGATGATGTCCAGAATAGAAAATGATTAAAATTTCAGAAAAATTAAATGATTTATTTCAGAGTTACATAGTTACAAAGTAAAAACCTTTAATAAGGTATTGACTCAACTTTAGACTGAATGCAAGTTGGCACACGACATGGCATAAAGTGATGGAGCACCCTGATGGTCTCCTTCGATATTTCTTGGCAAATTTACTCCAATTTTAGAGACAAATTATCAACATTCCTTGGTAGATGCAGTCGCCTTCCCATCATATCCCAGTCATGCTCGATTGGAGAGAGATCTGGTAATCTGGCTGGCCAAGGAAGGGTTTGAAAAGCTGTAAGACAGTTTATAGCGACACGTGTCGTATGTGGTCTGGCATTATCTAGCTAGAAAATAAGGCCAGAGCACTTCAAAAGGAACGGTATAAAACAGTTCTCAGAATATCATCAACGTATCGCTGTGATGTAAATGTGCCTCTAATTATGACGAAAAGGGCCCGACTGTTAAAAGAAATTGCACCCCATACCATCTCTGGTTGTGACTTGTGTGACATGCAATAGGAAAAGAAGGATCAGCACGCTGCCCTGGGCGTTTCCAGGCACGTCTTCGGTGATCATCGGGACACAGTTGGAAGCGGGATTCGTCTCTAAACACTATGCGTCCCCAGTCAGCGTGATTCCTACTTGATCTAGCCAAGCACCACTGTAATCGGGCTTGACAGTGAGCAGGCGTGAGTAGCAGGTGATGTAGCGGTCGGTACGAGCGTAAATTTCGCTCTATCAACCGTGTGTGAAGGGTCATGCTGGATACTCGTGCGCGGATCGCACGTCTGATGGTAGTCAACGATGAATCAGGCGGCTGTGACAGTTCATCTGACAATCAATCTATCCTCCCAATCTGCTGTGGCCCTAGGTTGACCTCTACAATCATGACGCTGAAATCTGCAATTGACCATTCATTCTTGCCATCATCTTCTAAAGGCCGTATCACTTCGACCTATATGACGAGTGATTCGCCAATTTGCCCACCTGCCTCTTTCAATCCAGTGATATGATCTCTTTAAAACTGACCCCCCCCTCCCTAATATTTTTTACGTTTCCAAAAAAATCTGTTGATTGACTGATTTATTTATTTAAATATTATGAAGGCAATAATTAATTGAATATGTACAGCAATTTTTGTACTCAGAGGATACCCCTTCACTAGTTAGGGCGTGGAACGTTTCTTTACGTGTAAGAAAAAGCTTACGTGTAAGGATTTCCTCTAATCAATTTCTGATTTAAACAAGATAATGGGAAACTTATAGACTTCATGTATATAGTTGATAAAATTACATTGAAAACCTTTAATAATATTTTAATAAATTGTCATTTATAGGATATGTGATTTTATGTAACCAAGTTCATTTTTCCATTCTTCCACATTATATAGATACCATTGATGAGTCACATAAACGGCAGTTTTCTGCTATTACTCTAACTGTTCCTCATAATGTTGTTCCTGGAACTGAAAGCTGCGAGATTACTGCAGTAGGTAAATAAAATAAAAAATTTTAGTTATTATTTGTAGCGTCTCATATACAGGATGATTATCAAAGTATCAAAAGCAATAAGTAAGGGAATTTGGTTGAATTGTTGAATTGACTACTTATCCCACCAAGTGTATTCTCGCCAAATAGATAAGTGCGCCAATTCTGGTAACCTTTTGGGTTTTTGTATTAGTGAGGAAGAAGTCGGATCGCCTTGTGACAGGGCTGCCACTCCAAAACACAACACGCAAAAACGCGCCAAATTAGCTATTTTTCAAAATTTGGCAGATCAGTGGCCGATTCGACAATTTCACCAAGAATTCTATGCTTTAAAAATAAGTTATATTCATGATAACCACCTTTTTTATATGTATTATTATGTAATAAAATGTTTTAAAGTTTTATTTTTCGGTTATAAGATGAGTTCAGGATCAGTAATCAGCTTCGAATTAAGTGTTTACATCATAGGTTCCTAACCTTTTTTGAGCTGGTGCCACCTTTTCTAGTGAATATTTCGATACCACCCCCTCCCACTCTAGAGAAATAAGAGTGTGCATAACACAAGGTGAAAACAAAAGTTAAGTTTTAAAAAATATCCTATTACTAAAAGAATATTTTTTAATTTCATTTTTTTCTAAGGCTCCAATTTTTTTACTTGTGTATCTGAAATATCTATTGCCACAAATATATTTAAATGTATAATATTATATATTTTAGTCATAGTATTTGGTGTAACCAACACGCGTTGCAATAAGTGTTGCTTTACGACGTGGTATGGAGTCAAACATATTTTGTTTGTCTGCTTGTGGAAAAGAATACCATATTGCTTGTATGCGCAGCAAAAGTTCGTCTTTTGAAGTTGCAGGACGCGAATCACGAGCACCAACCAACCAAATCCCACAATCCACATAGGCGACATATCCGACGACAGTCTTTGCAACATGTGGGCGTGCATTATCCTGCTGAAAGATAGCTTCAGGAATGCTTTGAAGGAAAGGAACGACTTCAGGCGGTAGCACTTCGCTGACGCGCGTACCTGTTGCTATTGAAATTACTCTCAATTCGTAGCAACTTCGATCGTCCATGATACGAAATCGCACACCAAACCATAACTCAAGGTGTTAGGCCACTATGTCGTTCGATAAGGCACTCTGGAAAGCAACGTTCACCGGCATAGTGTCTGACACAAATGCAACCATCATGGCCCCACAAATTGAAGGATGATTCATCTGAAAAGACAACGTGGTGCCAATCAGCTTGCCAGGTTCTGTGCTCATGAGTCCATTGCAGACGCAGCTGTCGATGGTTTGCCGCGAGGGGGATCCTGTATAAAGGCACCCTTGCACGCAATTTACGATGCAGCAGACGTCGACGAATTGACGAAGCTGACATTAGTACACCTGTAGCAGTAGACCGAAGTCCTGCCAACTGCCTAAAGGAATCTGTACGGTCATTCAACGCCATGTGGAGCAGGTGTCGATCTTCGCACGCTGACGTCACCTTCCGTCGTCCATTGCCAGTTTTTCGAGGTGCTCGTTGTTTCACTGCTTGCAAATTCGCTTCACTGTGGAACTGCTCCGCTGCACACGAGCTCCTATTGCGCGATAAGAAAATCCTCCTTCTCGAAGGCCTATAATCCTCCCCCTTTTAAACTCCGTAATTCGTTGGAATTTTTCCTTATTTCGTCGTGGAGGCATCTTAGGTCTCACTAAACGTTCACTACTAATAAATAATCATTATCTATTTTTAATACCCTGCTACAGCCCTCTATTTATACGCTTTCAGCATCAGCTCACCGCACATACACGCCACGTATGTGCGGTGGCTCTGAAACTTTACTATTTTACGTAACATCCTATAATTGATATTTGCTGGAAAGCTCATTTTTTTCTGAGATTCCTTCAGGTGTTGCATTTTTTACAAACATTAGTGTACATTTGGATATAAGACATAAAACACTGAAAAGTTAAGCTTTTTTTATAGATAACAATGCATCCTTTCATGTTAAACATTACTATAAATGTTTCGTATATAACTTGCATGAAATAAATAAAATATATCATATTTTTTATTCTCCTTACATTTAGTGTTTGACCAAAAAAAGGATTTATGTCTACTTTTCACAACTGTGTTTGCTTAACTATTTTTTAATAAACAATATCAGAAAAATTACGATTTTTATGCATTATTGGTACTCTAAAATAAAATACCCATGTAGAAAGCTTTCATACTAGGTGATATTTTCAAATCTGTAAGCCGTATATTTCTTTGAGATATTGAAATGATTAGCCTTTTAGTTCACAGACAAACCGTGTACTATTGTAGAAAACCAATATTTTTTACGTAAAGGGAAAGCGGAATACCGTTTTGAGGTATTAAAACTTTTTTGTGTGGATACTGTTGCTTATGTTGTAAATTAAGAGTTTCTAGCTTGGATCAATTATAAGCACAAAAGAATTCCCTACACCAGCGTTTTTCAAACTGTAAGGGGAACGCCTCCTAGAGGAGGGGGGAGTGATAACTCTACGAGGAGGGCGTGAACATATTAAAAATTTGAAAGCAAAAATTATTTTTTAAAAAAATATTAATTTACTAAAAGTAAGCAAACGAAATACATTCTGACATAATAAGAAATAAATACACATTTACACTGATAATTAATCAGTACTTCCCAATGTATTTTATAATTAATTTAGCAAAACTAAGAGCAAGTTCAATAAGTACCATTGAACCCATGGGCTTGTCATATATAAAATTATATACAAAAACTAACATTTATCTTGATAATTTGTACGGTTTATAATCAATCTCAAAATTGCCTATTAAAAGATACGCGATTCATACCCCAATGCCGCCATTTAACACGTAGGCGAGTGTACGTGGTGTATTGGGAGGGGGGGGAGGAAAGAAAATAAGTAAATCCATCGCTAACACTGTCAAGGCCTTTTTATTGTATTCCAAAAAGTCTTCGGAATCATTTTATGAAGAGCAGTGGACAGAAAAGATCGTACTTCGAAAAGACATATATACAGGTCCGGGGAAATTAACGCTTTGGCTGAGTGAAAAGTTAATATACGCCGAAGGCACTTAAGAGGTTAGAGTCGTATTGTAGCTTTCGCTTCAAAGTATAATATTATTGAATTTTATACATTGCTATTGTGCGGAGGGGGGCGCGATGAAAATTATGATTGAAAGTTATTGAAAGTTTGCGAAGCCTGCCCTACATACATATTTAAATTTATCATGGTTTATTAATAAATATATCCTACAAATCATGAGATAAGGGTCTGAGTTTAAAACCATAGAACATGAGACCCCCTATTATAAGAAAAGGTCAATAGACTAAAATGCAAAATTATTGTTTTCTAAAGGGGTCTGTGATTTAGGGCAGGGATGTACGGTTACCTGTGTTTTATAATATTCTAGCCTTCCCCTTTCAGCAGAATAATTATACATAATAGTACAAGAAAAATAATGAATGAACAAAAACTAAAGTATTGAACATCATTTAAGCCTAAAAATTACACATTCTGTAAATCAGTATGTCAAAGGATAAATGTGACTTATTTGAAAGTCATCAATCATCAAAGAAATCAATTAAAACAGCAATCATTACAGACATACCTACAATTTTTTAAAAATATAAAAGAGAAACCAATCAACAAATGAAGGAAGAATGTGTGCATTGGGTATTGAAAATTAACAGATTACACTCTGTAGTAATAGCATTAAGCCAAACTTTCCACATTTGCGACCCAATTTTCAATCATAATTTTTCTCACCCCCCTGCTCCTACAATAACAATGTATTGAATACAATAATAATGTACCTAGACTCTTAAGACTATGATACGACTTTTATTATAAACCGTACAAGTTATCGATAAGTATTAAATTTTGAATATAACAAGGTCAAAAGGGAATCGCTTGTAGTCATTAAATTTGTTTTTAATTTAGTATTGTGATAAATAAATTATCAAATACCTTGTTTAGTACTGATACATTTATGAGTATATTATATCAGTGTGAATGTGTATTTTATTTTTTATTATGTCAGAATGTATTTTGTTTTGCTTCCTATCAGGAAATTGGAAAATTATTTTAAATATTTTATTTTCAACTTATTCATATACTCGAGCCCCCCCCCCTCGGTGGGTTATCACTTCCCCTAGGGGCCGCACCACACAGTTCGAAAAACGCTGCACTCAGTGTATAAAAACTTGAAACAATTATAAACATTTATATAGAGTTCATGTACGCTACAACTGAGTTTTTTTTATAGTGAATCAACTAACAGGCCAACATCCTAGCAGAAGTGGGAGAACCATAGAGTATATATATATATAAACCATATACTATATTACTTAAACAATATCATGTATAGGTTATTTTGTATACGTATGAAGCTCTCGCAATCAATTTGATGTAATACTTTTTTTTTATTTCACCAAGGGGATCAATTTGGCGCAACTGTAGAAACTGCTATCAATGAACCCGATCAGCTACTTAAGAAACCAAGAGGTTGTGGTGAACAGAACATGATGTATCTAGCTCCAACTCTGTATACTATGAAATACTTGAAGGTAAAAGGCAAAATTACCCCTGAAATTGAAGATAAAGGCTTTTCATTTATACGTCATGGTAAGTTGACTGTGAACAAAGGGAAAAGCTTTTTTTTTATGTATGAGATTATCATCAATTGTAATAACGGTCTGAGCATCTCAGCTAGTGTAAATCCCTCACTAACGTTCACTAATTTAATATGAATATTTATAAAAAATGAGATTACAGAGAAAGAGTATTAGTTACATTTTGAAATAGAAAATATAACTTTAAAAATTATCTTTTCCGCAGAATTTTACAAGATTCATGTGTAACACA
The DNA here is from genome assembly GCA_019973975.1 of Trichonephila clavata. Lineage (NCBI taxonomy): Eukaryota > Metazoa > Arthropoda > Arachnida > Araneae > Nephilidae > Trichonephila > Trichonephila clavata. The sequence continues at coordinate 21,877 of BMAO01011351.1, forward strand.
CGAGACCTACTCTCGGACCCGGCAAAAGGTGTGGGAGGAAGGGAAGGACAACTCGCCATAATACTTTTCAACTATTTATTCAGCACTCTAATTATCAACCAACACAATTCAAGTAATCAAATAAGATGAGATGTTCAAATAAATAGCAGAGGGGATTTAACTACGAGAGGTGCGAATTCTGAGAAGACTTCTATTAAATTGATCCTCCTTTTATGAATCCATCCACTACTCTAATATTTGATTTACAATTTAGCTATGGTGACCAATCGTCACTTAAATATCTTCACCTATTTAATGCCCGAAACGCGCTATCAATGTTAATAATACCTGATCTGTAGATATCTCTCTTTAGCGCCAGCTTCTCAATATTTCAATCTCCAGGCAACTCCGTCAATTCATCTATTCTCTTCTATCTAACTCACTAGCTAGAAAACCTATACTACATATAACTGACCTAATTTTCAAATCATGGTTTCTTCTTCCAAAAAAGTTGGATAGCCCAAATATTTCCCCAAGAGGATTAGTGGAAGGACGCGTATAGATCCGTCACACATTGTCTTATAGCAGTGATTCTGAAATTGTGTGGCGCCCCCCCTGGAAGGGTGATAATCCTTCGAGGCGGGGGTTGCGAGCATATCGAAAAGTCAAAAATAAAAGATTATTCTAAAAAGTTATTAATTACTGAAAAGAAGAAGAAAAATATATATACATTCAGCCGTCATAAAAAATTAAACACGTGTTTACACTGCTATAATATACTTATAAATGTATCAGTACTGCACAATGCATTTGATAATTAATTTATGAATACTAAATTAAGAACAAGTTTAACAATTAGTAGTGACTCCCATGGGCTCCCATTGAGATAAAAGTTTTTCAAAAGAAGATTTAATATTAGAAATTGATTCTCTAAATTCTTTTTCTACATATTTTCTTGCGAGCTACATTTTATCTTCAAAGCAGCCACCGCAGAAAATATGGCTTCACAAAGGTAGGATGTTGAAAATGGTGATAGTATATGAAATGCTTTTGTTTTCAAGGCAAAAAATTGATCATCCATCCCTACCCAAAATTCAAAGAGGGATTTATAACTTATTAACCTTTGATATAATATTTAATTTAATTAAAAATGATTTTGTAATATAAACCAGTTTAAAAATAAAAAAGGAAAAGTAACACATACTCTTATCCTATTACTTAAAATTATTATAATTCAATTACCAGGTACTTCCTATTACAATTCTCAGGGGTTGTCAAGGAATCGTAAAAACGGCACAAACTTTTTGTGACCTCTGAAAAGATTTTCATTTTCCAAACTAACACTGAAAAACAATTTTCAATACAAGCTAATAGAATCATCTTTTATTCCTGAGAAACATTAAATCTTATGAAGAACAAATTATTTTTTTAGATATTATTTAATATTTTTTTCGCCCTGTCACACATTTTGAAGATTTAAAATCCATCAAAAACTTCGAATCAACCTTTGAAACTAGCGTATAGTAGTTCGACATGACAAAGATTAATCATCAGAATTGTGTCAATATTGAAGCGCTCTACAGCCTTAAGTACTAAATAAATCAAACACTTATTGATTTATATATGCAGTATATTGTAAAAATAGCGCCCAAACTCTATTCAGTTAGATTTTTCGTTGGGAGTACATAAAATTGCCCAAAGAACTATACCTGTAAAATTCATAGTTTACGAGAAAAATACGAAAAACAAAGTATGACGTCACAGCCAGTGGAAGGGAAAAACCCGTATTTGACACATCAATAGCAGTGTTTGAAAATATTTAAAAAGACAGATGTTCATAGTGCCTGCCACGCATATCGAGGCAAGCTTGGGAGAACTGTAGAATGGGTAAGTGCATGTGTTGCAGCAACGCGGTGTCCACCGAAGTACAAGCAGCATGCAGACGAGAAACTAAGTCAATTAGTTTAATCGCTACGTCTTTATACAATAATTCTTTGAGATTTCCCCGTAGGGAAAAAATTCAGAAGTGTAGGTTCTGGCAATCGTTCAGATCATTAAACTAGACCCTTTTCCCCTGTCTAATCCAGAGGTTGGGGTAAGCTAAATCCATCCAATCACGTACAGGAGCACAGAAATTAGTCGAAGCTCCATCATGGATCATTCATTCATCATCATTTATTTCATTTTTCTCGTAAACTAGGAATCGTACACAGGTACAGTTCTTTAAGCTATTTTTATCTACTCTGTATGAGCTCCGAATTTGGTTGTGCAGTGTTGTGGGGCTATTTTCGGGACACCCTGTGTATTCCTAAAATTTCAGTTAAAAACTCAGGGTAAGTTTTTAGAGCTTTTTTATGGGTAGCTTGTCTTTTTGGTAAAGTAACACTTTATGTTTATTTAAGCCTCACACTCTACATCGGAGCAAATTTATGCTATGAAAAACAGTACTTTTCACATTTACAACTATGTTATTTATGAATGTTACACTTATGTTTTGTTTTTATGCCCAAAATTATGATCAACAACAGTATAATAAGCTTGAGGTACTTGTGATCCCTTTTAAATATGGTTAGTATTCCTTATACGGCTGCAGCTGTAATGTCCATAGTCGATTGACCAGTTTCTCAGCAGTTTCCTTCAATCTGGCAGTTAAAGTGTCCATTGATATGTTCCACCTTGCCTAACCAATCACATCCCAAAAGTAGCATTTAGGTAATTGCTAACATCAATACTGCAAAGGACAGAGTATCTTCAAGCTGAAAGCACGTTTAATAATGAATTACACACACACACACACACACAGCGAATATCTTGTAGAAAGTGTAGTAAAACCTCTTCCAGGTGAGTGAGTGTTTATTAACGTCGCATTATACAGAAACACGGGGATGGACTTCGTAATTTTGACCCTTGGTCAAGTGACGAAGAGGACACTTGACCTGCCCCTGTTCCTCTGAAAACTAACACAACACCCCAATAGGAGGGCATTTACCCTCGACAGATTTAAAGTACATTAGCTCTTCTACACGCTGGAAATTAGGCTCGAATTCACGACACGCCATTTACGAGTTCATGTCCATAACCACTAGGCTACTTCGACCACTAAAAACTCTCCTCAAAAAGCGATAATACCTTATATTAATAAAATTTATAGGCCTTTGTGTAAACCTTTTTGTATCAATCTACTATTCACAGACAGCGCTGTTGGAATGCATCTGAATGTTTTGTGTGTGGGTTTGCTGTTTTCCACGTAAGAGAAATATACATTTATGCGCAAAACTCTCCTCCCTGTGAATATAACATTCCCTGGAAAGTCCGCCAGCGTGACATTCTAGTGCAAGAACTCTTAACAGGACAAAGAAAACCTGAGAGTGATCATTAGTTTACAAAACCGTTTTTGCTTGAAATTTTTTACCTCTGCCTTTATCGATTACTCCCAGTTTTTATTACTATTTGAGAATATTTCGTACACATTTCTGTGAAAAACCGCTTCGAGTTAATGCTCTAAGTCAGGCATGTCAAACACGCGGCCTGCTAACACATAGGTTGCGGCCGACGGAGACATTTTATAAAATTTTAAATATAATCTTTAATGGTTTTTTCTTATTTTAAAATTTATTTCTTTAATTTTTTTTTTAAAAATTACTACATATTAACCTGTTATTTATTCTTGGTTTTAAAAAAAAACCTTTTCAAATATAAAAATAACTTTAAAAGAATTTTTTTAAATATTTTATTATTTTTTTTCATTTAATATTTTACTATAATATATTAGTTCTTATTAAATTCTTAAATGCATTCATACATATCATTCACTAGAGATGGCATTATGAATCCTTGTGTGCCACTTCTATTTCTCTTTGAATTGTACAATCAGGGAGAGGCGAATAGTGTGACATCAGATGCCGTTGAAATTTCATTTTTTTTTAGTGAATGTTAACGTCGAGCTGTTTAGCTACTCAAAGACGTTTGGCCACGAACCTCGTAATATTGCACCATGGTCAAGCGACGAGGACGACACCTGAGCTCACACCTCCCTCTTCTAACTTCCGCACCACAGCTGCGGAAGGACATTTGAACCTCGACATTTTTTCACAATAACTTGTTGAGAATTTGAGGTGCGGCTTAGTTTCGAATAAATACGGTATTATGTCCAGCACGAGTAAAATCAAATTTAAAGTGTAATTTTTTAAGTTGAAATTCTATAACCAGCAGAGATGATGAAATATTTAAGAATTATAGTTGAGTCGATTTATGTATTAGGCATAATACACGTTTTTGATACACTTTTGGAAATCTTGATAAAGTGTAAGTTATCCTTGGAAAAGGTGGTTTGTGTCTTGCAACTGATAGAGCACTTACCCATGTTTGGGATTACTAAAGGAGTTGCCAGATTAAAAGAAACAGGCAAACAGCATGGTAATAGTAATTTTGAACATTTTCATTGTATTATTCCATAGCAAGTACTGTTCTTGGGCATGTACTTGGATATACTGGATATGTTTCAAAATAGTCAGTAAAATTGCAAACTATATTCGAGCATGTAGATTTTGGCATCGTCGATTTACTTCATTTCTAGAAGATATAGAATGTGAATTTATCGGTCAAACATATTATACGAAAGTTCGATGAATTTTGATTCATGAAGTGTTAAAACGATTTTTTAAATAACTTGATGATATAATTTCCTTGGAAACAAAAATTATTAAAGTGCTGAGTTAAAAGATGATCATTGGGTAAAGCACCTGGCTTTCTCAATTGATATTACAAGTCAATCTTTTTCTACAATGCTATTTGATAATAGTAACACTCTCAAACAAAAATTATTACTGAAAAATGTTTACAAACCGAGAGAACTTGTCTCGCATTGAACGCTTTCAAAAAAATCTATTGATTAAATGCCTTAAATTAAAATTTACATTCTCATCAAAATTACATTAAAATTTTAATTTCTCACCAGATTAAATAGTTAGAAATGGAATTCGATCGAGTATTTTCTGATATTAAATATTTTGAATTAGTATTTCGTTTTTTAACTTCACCTCTATCTATTGATATTGTAATTGTTGAAGGAAGAAAAGGTACGAATGGAATTAATTGAATTCTATTGCGATTCTTTGCTGAAGCAAAAATGTTTTGAAGTGAAAACTTAAAATGTTTATGCATATTCATATCTGTAGATCGGTTCCTTAAGATGTTATCATTTGTTACGCGTATAACGGCTAAGCTCGGAAGCACTTATCTATGCAAGCAACCATTTTCTTTAACAAAAAATAACAAAAATTCAGAATGGTCGAGATTAAATGATCAACATTTACCATCATTTTTTAAAAATTACATCGGCTTAATATGTTCTACCAAATGACTTGCTTTGAGTGGGGAAAAAACGATGTCAAATATTTTCTAAAATTAACATTAAATTGTGTTTTGTATAATAAGTTTTGCTTTTGTTTTTTTATAAGACAATATAAAACATGTATAGTTTAAAAAAATAAAAGGAAATATCAAACTCTTATTTGTGTATAATATATAATACATTGAATTTTATACATACATAATATAATAATTCGAAAAATCCTGTTTTTTTATTAATTTTTTGAACATTGAAAACATGCGGGCCTCAACTTAATATAAAATAGTTCATGTGGCCCGTGATAGCAAATGAGTTTGACATGCCTGCTCTAAGTAAACAGTATTTTTTTTTTTCATTTTGTACATTTGTGTTTCAGCTTTTACGTGTCACTTCCATCCATCTACCCTTGTACAGAAAACGGATCAGTGAGTTACACCATAGCTCAAACTCCCATTATTTTGAAATAACTTTGTATGCATATATAGGGTTATTCGTTATTTCCTCTGTATATATAGTAAAAACACTAAGACGAATACTGCAAAATAAAAAGCATATAAAAGAATTTAGGGAAAATTCAAGGCTTATTTACATATTTTACAGGTGTTCAATATGGGAACAATTGGTCACACGGAGTACATCAATACAATAGCTTAGCTGTTGCCTCATTCTAGTCACCTTATTGGTGTTCAAATTCGTAAATATTTCAAAATCAGATTTTAGATGTTATTTTTAATTAGTACTAATGGATAAATAAAAGCTCTTACCTGTCAGAATGAAGAGGCGACTCAAATAACGCAACAACATAGGGACACGAAAGACATTTATTTACAACAAAGACAAGACAGAGATTGAAACTAAAGCGTACATTCGTAAGCAAACGATTGCAGCGCCGCTGCACAAATATGTCAACATACTTTACAATTAAGGTTTCAACAATTGACAATGCATGTTTCCCTTTCCTTGTCCACGTATCCCACATGATGTTGCAGAACTGAATGATAGGATATTATGTGCAAACGTTGATAAAACCAAGGCTGACTACGTTAAGACAGGAACTGGACTATTGCGTTGATGCACTTCGTGTGATCAATTGTTCACATACTGAACACTGTAAAATATCTAAATGAATTTTTCCTAAATTCTTTTATAGGCTCTTTCTTGCAATATTTGCCTTATTTTTGTTTTACTACAACTCTTGAAATCCTCTGAGGGAACTATGAATAACCCTTAGTATATGCATGCATATATATTTAATAACAGTAATAAGCATTAATATTAATATTTATTTTTCTTCCTATAAATTTACTAACTCAATGATTAGGACAATTCTAGTTGGAGATTCTCACAGAATGTTAGCAACACCACTAATTTTTCTATTCAGATTTTATAAATTTTATGCATAAATATTTAATGTCCTAAGATTATCATCATAATGTTATGTATATTTCCCATTTTTTCCCTTCAAGGATATGGAAATCAATTATCATTCAAAAAAGAGGATGGATCTTATGCTGCTTTCACTGACAGAGACCCAAGCACTTGGTAAATCCATACAAAATATTAAATATAATATTTACCAAAATAAGGGAGCATTTTTCCCATTATACCATTCATTCTCTTTTTTTAACTTATGATATGTAATTCAGAATTATTCCATGAACATATTTGTATAACTGATTTTAACTTCACTCAAATTAGTCACAGAGAGTTAATAATAATTAGAAATAATGCTCGAAAAAAACAACTATAATTAAATCTTTAGAATTATCCTATTTTTCAATCCTATCTTTCAAATTTAAAAAAAAATGCCTAAATATCATTAACACTCTACCCTCAAAAGTTATGGTGCAACCTGCTTAATGTGTCTAATTGGAAAATAAAGGCGCATAGAAACAAGAAATTTGGAGAAAATATGCACTAAACAGTTTCATATCGAATGGGGAACATAGATTTGCATAGTTTTAATGCAATAATACTTTACAGCAAATAAATAATTCATTATTGGATGAAGCAAAATATCACAGATTTATCTAAAAAGATATCTTGAAAACATTACAAAAATGGTTTATAATGAGAAATATGTCCACTCCTAACTGCAATGCGTTGGTGGCATCGACATTTCCACGCTACTGATTAAGTTGTTGAATATCGAAATAAAAAAAGAATATTGAATATGTAGTAAACCTTGTTTCAGATTATATAAGGACTTTGGAGTCTAACTTAAAATACCACTGAGTCTACAAAGATAGCCCCAAATATGATCTATCGGTTTCAGGTCTGAGCTGATCATTCCATCCGTTCGAACTTTGATCTCCTGAAGATAATCCTCGACAAACCCATCTCTGATTTCGTGCATTATCATCCGTCAGAATGAGTTTATTACCAACAGCAGTGAAGCATAAGTGTATATATGGATCAAGGATCTAACCTCGATATCTCGCTTAAGTCAGAATTCCTCCAAGGATCAATTGCAGCTCAGTGTGACCACTTAGAGAGATCTCTATCCAAACCATGATTCCGCCACTTCCATAATTGTGTCTTTCAATATTGCTGGATTGGTTGTATCTTATGAGTTGTTCCCTCCAGATCAGCAGACAGCCTCGATCGCTCTTCATGGCAAATCTGGACCCCTCTGTAAAAAGTACAGAAGTCTACTACTGTTTAGACTAAGAAACATGTCTCTTTGCCCAATATAAAGGGGAACATCTCTGTCGATGACTTGAAGGAACACATATAATTAGTGGTTTTACATAGAGACTTGTGTTATAAAGTTGTTTTTGCACCATTGTAGAGAACATTACTGTTCATGATACGATAAAATGATCTGCAACGAGTTGAGGCATCGTAGCCCTTCTTCTCATTCAGCATTAAAGAGATGGGAAATAGTCTCTTGCAGGTGTTATAACTCGTGATTGACTTGAAACATGTCTTCTGGATTCATAGTCTTTAAAATTCCAATTAATCCTCCATTGTGACGCTCTAACACATCAGCTTGTGACAAGCCTTTCTCCAATCATCACAATGCTCGGGTGAATAATTTCTCCAAAACATTTCTAGACTGTTCTGGATATTATCAACTAAATTACCAACCACTATTGGTGATCAACAATCATACATATAACGTACACGCAAAGCTACGTAATCTTGAATTTTGCACATTTTCACTAATTTCTACTTAAATACCCATTTCTTTAGAGTAAAAGTTATGACTATCACTTTTTCTTCTTCATATATTTTCTTAATAACATGATTATCATTAATATAAGCAAAGAAATTTACTGTTGCTGGCCTTTTTTTAAAAGTGAGCTTCGAAAAATGCGTTGTAACTTAACTTTTGGATATCAGTGTGTTTTCTTTCTCTCCTTTTGTTTATTTATGTATTCGATTGAGAGCAATATTTATTCAACATTTAAATGTGTTTAAATATCACATCATTGCAAGATTTGGAAAAGGTAGAATTAACGTGCTTCAGTTCTTTTCTTTCCTACTTTATTCAAAGTGTATTTAGAAAATCGAACCATCTCTGGGTATTGAAATCAAGTTAATTTATGGTTTGGGCAATTTTGAAAGAAATACAATCATTGAAAATAATTTGATTAAATTAATTTTAGGTATTATATAAACACTCTTCGGATCATACTGTTACTCACGTTATTCAAGAGTACATCTAAATTTATTGAACCCCCATCTATTAATTTTATATTTAAGACTCAGCACAATAAAGTAGATTCAATGGCATTACATATATAAACAATATTCTAGACATTATCATAAATGTATAAACATAGTCACATATGCTTTATTTTTAAGGTTAACGGCCTTCGTCGTTAAAATTTTCTGCCAGGCTAGTGAATTTGTGCATATTGATGAACATGTGATGCGTAGTGGCGTTAAATGGCTTTTGGACCACCAACAAGATGACGGATCTTTTGTTGAAGATAACCCTGTTTTTCATGCAGAATTAGTGGTAGGTATATTACACACAGCATATTTTCACTGATTAAATTTCGTTTCAGCACTACAGTTATTTATGTTTATGCCCTCTATTGCATAAAAAGAGATGCACCAAGAAAGAATTATCCAAATGGAACGAAAATCTGTAAATAAGATTTACATGCATAGAATTGTCTGTTCCGACTTGACAGTGGGCACTTAAAAAGTCTCACTTTTTCTGGAGGCAATAAGATGAATCCTATTTGGCCTAATTGCCAGCTAGAACAGGCTTCACCTCAGTATATCTGGACCTTGGACTGGGAAGATATCCGTGATAGTCCTCTTTTAGTATCGGACTTCATTAAATTTAACGGTTTCACTGATCTAATCTGACTTCGTCTGACCAGACAGGAGATTAGTAACAACAACAACATGCATTGAAAACGAAATTTTAAGTGTATCATAATATCATTGGGATTGAATATTTTATTCAGAAACAACAACTAACGAACAACGAAAGTTATGAAAAAAAAGGGCTACTAAATGAAATGGGGTTTATTAATGTTAAAACTCGTCTTTGTTATGCTATGTGGGGGATGATAGTGAAGTTAGTATCCCATTACGGTTCTGGACGGCTCTTAACACATCATCGTTATTTATTGAGGCTCAATACATCGCTCATCGCTGAAAACAATTTTACTCCATTTATGAACGTTAATACACGCTTGGCAATGGGCAACAATGAATAACAATGGGCAATGGGCAACAATTCAGCCTCTTGTTTGACGAGTTGCTTATCAATGATCATTACATTAAATGATGTCCGATTACCCGTTGGATCTTTAATAAGAACGCATTAAGGGCTGCGAGCTATGATGTGACAATCAACATGTCCTTGCGTCCGATTAACCACTACCATTTTGACGTTCTGCCGGTGCATGGTTCACCCATTCCTGCCAACACCTCTTCGGTTTAAATCTCGAAAGATCTGGTGATTTGATCCCCTACTTCCTATAATTTAATTACATGATTGATCTCATGTAGTAACATGGGCTCTCCCTGTTTGCAAATTCATCTGCAAAATATGTGTATAGTCCACATGGCTCGATGGAACTGCGAATATATCCTCATGCAAATTATACTTTAACACTCTAATGTTTTCTAATTTAAACATTATCTAAATGCTCCGTCGCAATGAGCTGAAATTTCCGCTACAACCTGTCTCAAAAAATAAGTAACGTGGAGAAAAATAGTTACAAATAAAAGCAATTTATAAAGGAACTTTTTACAAGCTGTTGAACAAAACAAAGAGAAAATGCTCCATAAAATTTAACAACTTGTTTTCAAATAAACAACATAAACAATAACGTTTCTAACTTGGTCTAAAAATAATTAGTTGCAAACATTTATCAGTTGGAAGTGTTACCACCTCTGCTGGGAGTCTAAACTCAATAAAGGCGATTAATACCTCCAAACAAGTCTTCAATCATACTTGTGGTATCTGTGTCCCTTCTTGAAGAAGACATATTGTAAAGTCATTGAGAGGGCTGCATGAAACAGAAACACTTCTCTCGATCAAGTTCTAGATATGCTCTATTGGGTTCAAGTCGGGCTAACGTATTGGCCATTCCATTTGAAGGAGTTTTTCACATTTCACGTATTGGCTGACAACGTTAGCACTATGTACTGTTATGTTATCATCTGTAAACATGGCATCAGAACACATGGCTGCCAGATATGGACGAGCATATGGATCGAGGTTTGTATCCCGACAAATAACCGATTTCACTTAAACGAGAAAAAAGAGATGGAGATATCGACTAATTTCCCTACCCAAACTATTGCACTGTAATATGACTGTAACAGTCTCTTTCAGTGATATTATGAGCTAGAGATCAAATTCCAGATCCATAACCTTCGAGAATCGTCGTTTATGCAAAATCGGAAATCATCGATGAACGACACATTGGTATATTACTCTAGTGCTTAGAGGATGAGATCCAAAGCCCAATGTAACCAAGCTTTTTAGTAAAACAATTTCAATGGCACGCGAATTGTTGGTCGTCTGAAATACAGATGAATTTCATGCTGCCGTCTGCATACAGTTTGTCCGGATATGGCTAATCCTATGACGTTGCAATGCTTGAAGAAAAAAATCTGGTTTAACTCGTCGGATAAAGGCAATCTTGCAGGTGCAGAAAACGGTAGTAGAGGACTGTTGTAACCTTGAAACTTTTATCTTTTATTACTCTGTGGTCTTCGTGAGACAGTATGTTCATTTTGATAGCTATTCCACAAGAGGTTCGAAGGATTAATATTTAAAACTCGAACAACCTCCTCCAGTCGTTCTCTAGATTGTATCCATCCGATTGTATACCAGTGTATACCAGATTCTCCCAAATGTAGTCGATGACTCCTTTTCATAAAGTAGGAATAAATAAAAAAATTAATGCGCTCAAAATAAATGCAACATCCAACAGAAAGGAAGAAATACCAACTGATAAAATGAACCTGTTTTTATATCTATTGCATTGCAGAAAATGCACTGTGTGGTCATGTAAATATTTTACTGTGAAACTGCTTTTGCAATATTTTACTGTGTGTTGCTTATTTATTGAAACAGTGTGAAATCCGTCATTAGTAGCCAAATATTAATCACATATGCATATTCTACTGTGTGTATAAATTATGTATGTATGCAATTCTGTGCCATTTGAATAATTCTTTCTTGGTAAGTCACTTTTTGTGTTATAGAACATTTTTATTGAATACAGAGCTTATTTTTATTATGACTGAACTCAAAAAGTACAACTCAAAATAATGTAACAATTTATTTTACTGTAAATAAAAAAATTATTTTAAACTTAAAAGGAAATGTCAAGCTTTTTTTTCCTACTTCCGAAGCAATATAATGTCTTTTCAATAGTTTAATTTCGCTTTAACATTTGATTTTTTAAATACTTCTGATAAGCTCACTTGTAACAAGCAGACACTATGTTTCAGTCCCCTATAATACTTTGTCCTTCCTTTGAATATAACTCTATTAATTTACAGCCAGGTCATATACGTAAATTTTGTGTTAATAGTAAAACAAGCTAATTATTCTTAAGCAAATGTGAATTGAACATATTACAAAAACCAATTTACAGCTTCTTATATAATAAAGACAAAACTTCTTGATAAATATGTGTTTTAAAAATCTTCTTTTGACTATTACTTTTTTGTTTTCCAGGGCGGTGTTCAGGGAAGAATACCTCTAACCGCCTTCGTATTAATAAGTTTAGAAGAATGTAAATGTGACGTAGAGGTATGATATATGCATAGCGGTTTTATTTCTTTAATTAAATGAACTCGCATTTTCATATTTATGTATTTGTCTTAAACATAGACGCATGCTGTTTCTGTTTTTGTATCTATGTAACAAAAAACTAAAATATTATTTTGGGAATGAAAAGAAATTTGAGAACTTATTAGTTTAAAAAGCATATTCTGCAATAAAAATATTGCTAGTATCCAATTTTGAGTGTAGACGTTTATTTACCTTCAAAAAAATTATTACTGCATAGTTTCTAAAAATTTCTTCTATACTTGTAAAATACAGCAGATTTAAAGATATAAATTTTTGTTACAATTTTCTTTAAATATTATTTGGCGAAAAAAATGTAATACAATAAAGTGGGAAGTTGTATTAGGCGAAATTGCAAATTGTTTACATACGCAGGTTAATGGTACTCACGTAATTGAAAACTTGCGCTTGTCACACGAATCAAATTCTTTATCAAACTTCTGAATCAACCATTAAAAATATCCGTCGATTTTAGTGGTTCAAGTAGATAACTTAAACAGAACTTGGCATTCATAAATTTTTCGTACATTAATCTACTATTTTACAGAGAAATTTCAATATGATGTTATAAGCATTAATCACATTTTGTGACAAGGATTTGTGCTTGTAAATGAGCATAACTGTAGTGATAACAGAACTGGAAGATGTACAGGATGTCAACACAAACGTCAACGAGTTCTATTGATTGATGCACAGATAAATATCTGGATGTATTACTCATAAGGTTTGTCGTAATAATAAATTATAATTTTAAATTATTGATATACTGTAAAGCCAAATTAATAAGACCCGAGCACTGGATTAATGTAGTTTTATGTACCTAATAATAATCTATACACAACTCTGTAGAACAAAGCAGCTGCAAAAACGGACGACCGCATGACCTTATTGCATCATGCAAACACGTCACGAACCCTGAATTATTAAACAAGGTTGGTATCAGAATAACAAGTATCTGCAAAGACATAGCGATGATGTTTGTAGTACCATGGGTACTGTCAGCACACCAACCATGGCTTCGACTACCGTTGGTGCTGCATTACAGTCAAGCGAGCCTGCTTTGGTCTGGCCAACAATGAACTTGGAATCATCAATAGCGTCACGTCGCCTTTTCAAATGAATCCCTGTTATGTATACAGAATCATGCTTGGCACATCCGTGTATGGTGTTACCGTAGAGGTCCCACACTGATAGCTGGAATTCGACATCGTCATACCAGCTCATTACCTGGAGTGATGATATAGGGAGCCACTGAATATACACGTTTTGAACTGGATATACACTACAGTGTATATAAACTAGAACACGTTTTGTTCGCATTCATGGCATTTTGGGCACTCTCCAATACATTTCTGGTGTGTTAAGGTCCATGATCTTGTCTTACCTTCGAGTGATCCGTAAGTCTACATTTCAGCAGGATAACACATAAACGTATGATATCCGTACTGTCTAGACCTTCCTTGAAACCAAACATGTTTATTGTTTTCCTTGCCAATAAATTTTCCAGATATCTTATTAATTTAAAAAGCCTGGTTTATGATTCTCGAGCGCCTCTTGGGACTATTTCGCTTCCACTCACCATTCATTATGATCAATGAATCGTAGAGAAAAGTGGTGAAACTTCATAGGGTGCTGTATCCGTACATGTCCTAAAAACTCTGTTCGACACCATATCCAAGGAGATAAATGCAGGTTTACTGCCAAAGGTGACAAACTGGACACTGATTTCTCAGAATATATACCACCAAATTCTCTGAAAGTTTAATGCGTTGCTCTCTATTTCATAATGTGTGTGTCCTGTAAATATCATTCTGTTATTTGCATTCCTTCCCAGTATAGCAGTTTTAATGGCCCATACTGTATAACAAAAACTACGTATATTGTCACTCAGAAATACAAAATAATAAATGTTTAAAAATATCGAACAGTAAATATCTGATAAATAAAGTATTTTTACGTACATTTAATAATATGGTTTGGTTCAAAAAAAGAAGAAAGAGAAAAAAAGGACATAAATCTTTTTTTTTTCTTCAAATTTGAGCAACTTAGAGATTAAGATCACGCAAACACATTGTATGGCTATTTTCCTATGATTTAGTCTATGAAACTACGAATTTAGTTCTATGAAATATCATGTCATGATTTTCGAATTGAATTTTATTTATCATCATCAAACATTACGAAATACTATTTACATAAATATGGCTATTGGAATCCGCATACAAAATTGCAAAACTCAGAAGGTAGGTTTACAAAATACTATGTAATATACGGAAAAAGTACTTCATAAAAACACATTGTAATTTAAATATTGAATGGCTACGTAATTATGAAACACGAAGAAATTGTTTTGAAGTTCTTTTAAAAGGTTGAGAGATTTCACATTCTCTCTCTGTGTATATATATATATACTAGCCGTTACCCGCCCGCTTCGCTGGGTATTTCATGATGTTTTATAAATTTTTACTGCTTATATATATGTATAAAATATTGATATCTAAGTCCTGCATTAAGAATTCGATTGTATTGAAAATATACTTAGACCTATAACTGTCGCCTGTTGATAAAAAAAAGGGCAGGAAACATCTAATTTGTATTTTCTAAAAATCTCTAAAATTGAAGTATAGAATAATATTTGCTCTTTCTTAACCCAAAAACCAAGTGGATTCCCGCAAAACCAATTTTCGGTGGACCTCTACTCCGTAAATTGAACATGCAAACCAAATTTCAAGTCTAAATCTAACAGGGAAAAAAACAAAAGTTTTACTATCAATATCCCCGTAATCCCGTCGAGAGCCGTTTTCTAAAATAACCGCTCTTAGTGGATTTCAATTCAACAAAAGAAAAATGCAAACCAAATTTCATTATTAAAGTCCTTGTAGCTCGAAAAAGGGATTTTTTTTGTGTCAATACGTCCCAGTAACCCCCTGCACCCCTCCGCATAACTTGATTTACTTAAAATACATTCTTGGTGGATCCCTATTCAACAAAAGAAACATGCTTAACAAATTTCAAGTATATGGGTCTAACAATTAAAAACAGGAATTTTTTTCTGTAACTCCTCTTGACCCCTCGCAACCATCCTTGGGGGTCAATTTTCGTTTTACTCTTTGTTAGAGGAACTCTATTCCATGAAAGGAACATGCCTACCAATTTTCAATCAGGATGATCAAATAGTTTAAAAATGGAAATATTTATCGATTACGCCTCTTAATCTCCCGAAATTAATCTTAGTAGTTGATATTCGCAAAACCCATTTTGTAGCGGTTCTCTACGAAAGGAATCTGCTTATCAAATTTCAAGACTGTACGTCTAATAGTTTAAAAATGGGGATAATTATCTATAACGCCACTTGAGCCCCCGCAACGCCACTTCGGGGTCTGTTTTCAAAAACCCATTTTGTAGGGGAATTGCACTCTTTGAAAGGAATCTGCTTAGCAAAATTTGTGCGTCCAATAAATTAAAAATACAAAAGAAATATCAATAACGCCCCTTGAACCCCCGCAACGCCACCTAGGGTTCTATTTTCACAAAACACATTTTGTAGTGTATCTCTATCCTATGAGAGGAATCTGCTCACCAAATTTCAAGACTGTGCGTCTAATAGTTTAAAAATAGAAATAAATATTTATATCTGCCCTTAACCCCCCGCAACACCCTTTGGGGTCAATTTTCCCCAAACCCGTTTTGTAACGGATATGTACTCCATGAAAGAAACATTCCTACCAATTTTCAAGCAGGTAGGTCAAGTAGTTTAAAAACAAAAATATTTATCTATTACGCCACGTAATCCCCCGCAACGCCACTTAGAGGTCTGTTTTCACAAAACCTTCTTATAGCTGATCTCTACTCTATGAAAGAAATCTATTTATCAAATATAAAGACTGTGCGTCTAATAGTTTAAAAATGGAAATAATTATCTATAACGCCCCTTAAGTCCCGCAACGCCATTTGGGGGCAATTTTCACGAAACCCATTTCGTAGCGTATCTCTACCCTATCAGAGGAATCTGCTTGCTAAGTTTCAAGACTGTACGTCTAATAGTTAAAAAATCGGAATTTATAACGTCCCTTAAATCCACCACCCCCGCAACACCCCTTGGGGGTCAATTTTTTCAAAACCCATTTTGTAGCGGATATTTACTCCATGAAAGAAACTTACCTACCAATTTTCAAGCAGGTAGGTGAAGTGGTTTAAAAACGGATATATTTATCTGTTACGCCCCTTAATCCCCCGCAACGCCACTTACAAGTCTGTTTTCACAAAACCCGTTTTGTAACTGATTCTACGAAAGGAATCTAATCTAATTCTAATCTAAAGGAATTCTACTAATTATTCTACGAAAGGAATCTATTTATCAAATTTAAAGACAGTGCGTCAAATAGTTTAAAAATGGAAATAATTATCTGTAACGCCCCCTTAGCCCCTGCAACGCCACTTGGTGTCGATTTTCACCAAACTCATTTTGTAGCGAATCTCTACTGTATGAAAGGAATCTGCTAACCCAATTTCAAAATTGTACATTGAGTAGTTTAAACATGGAAACAATTATTTATAACGCCCCTTAACCCCCCGGAACGCCCCTTGCGTTTCGAATTTCGGAAAATACGTTCTTAGCTGATGTCTACTCTATGAAAGGAACATGTCTACTAAATTTCAAGTCTGTAGGTTGAATAGTTCCACAGATATCGTGATTAGTCAGTCAGTGAGTGAGTCGCTTTTCTCCTTTATATATATAGTCATGTATATATGCATTTGTGTGTAAAATATTTAAATATTGTTTTGTATCTCGTGGATTCATTCTCTCAATAATATAAGAAACTGCCCTCTAAAGATTCTTTTATATTAGGTAAACAAATTTATATATTAAATCGATTTAATCGTAAAGTATTTGTTCTACGTAAGTGATTGGTATATAGTTAAAATAAAATGAAGTAAAATATATTCTTTCTTTTACATCATTTTTATCGATTTTTTTTATTAAATAAATCACCGTTTATACAATATATTGTAAAGTTTATTTCATTTTAGAATTTCGGTGCAGGTTTTATTAATATAAAAGATTCAATAAAAATTATGCCTTTTTACTTAATAAATTGTACGAAAAATATTAGAATGACAAAGTAATACAGATATTTGAGACTGTTGAGGAACAGGAAATCTAGCGTATGTCATAGAAAATCTGAAATGTTAGCTTTAGTTTTATCCAGTGCTTCTCAAACTTTCACTATTTTTTTAAAATAAATTTATTTGCAAAACTCCTCATGCTCCACATTGCATTACATGAGGCTTACAAACGCAAGTGGTAACAACATTATAAAATAATAATAATAAAATAGTTAAGAAAAAAAGATAAAAGAGACAATATAAATAAAAGGAAGGGAGGAAATACATAAATACAAAGAAAGGAAGGTATCTATAAAATTTTAAAAATCTATACAGTGAACAAATTTTCTCAAGACATTAAGGCTTTCAGAACAACTGACCAACAAAGACAAAATATGTGACCAGGAAATACCTAAGCGTTTCAACACCTTTTTAAAATTTTCTCTTTTACAAAAATATAGATTACAATTCAACAAGACATTTTCCGTGGTTTCAGCGTCCAGACCACAAGAATAAATATCATTACTAATTAAGTTAAACCTAGATAAATAGCTCTTAAAATTTCCATGTCCTGTTAGAATCTGGGATAACTTAAAATCAGTAACAAATTTCTTACATTTTAGCCGTTGATAAATTGTCAGAAAAAACTTTTTAGTCCACAAAGCTTTAGATGAGGCCAAGAATTTGGAGCTCCAGTCTGAAAAAGCTCTTTTTCAAGCTAAATGCTTCCAGTGGGACGATGGCAAAGACATCGAAAGACTTATATCGTGGCAAGTTGCCTCTTTAGCCAACTGATCCGCTCTATCATTGCCGAGATTTCCACTATGGCCCCGAACATAAGAAAAGTGGATATCACAGCCTTCAAGGTTGTACAGAATAGACTGAACCTCCACAACAAGTTTTTCTGTAGAATTTATATTGCGCAGAGAATGAAGCGAAGAGAGAGAGAGTCGGTGCAAATAAGAAATTTGAGAGTATCACCCTGACGGAGAGTGTCCGCAATCACTTTTACTGCAAGATTAATGCAGAGTAATTCGGCTTGAAAAACAGAGCATTCATCTCTTATTCGATGCTGGAAAGTAGCTTTTTCAAATCCTTCCTCGCAAATAACGCAGGCAAGACCAACTCTTCCGTTCAATTTACTCCCATCCGTGAAACAAATAGTTTTATAAACTTGAAGGACTTCATTTGAATAAGTTACAAGAGTGATAGGTTTTCTGCATGAAGGGTGTCTCAATAATGAAAAACTTTCACTATTGGCGACCTAATTTTCAATCATAGTTTTTATCGCGCCCACCTTGTATAATAATGATGTATTGAATGCAATAATAATGCACTTTGGTGCTAAAGCTACAAGTACCGTTTCGGAAAATTTCGTATAAGAAATCTTTTTTCAAAAGAAAATTTATTTGTACATGAAAGAGCATGTCGGGGGCTATTTTTCTACTTAGTTACCACCATTTTTCAAAAAATTTTCATATCGGGAAACCAACCTGTCTAAACCCTCTTTAAAGATAGATGCCATTAGTAAACAGTTTTTGAAATTTGTGGAAACTCATTACAAAGCAATCGTATAGCGAACCGTCTGTGTTACGAATTTTTTCACTCACTTTTTCAACTGAAACTTGAGTAACAATAAAAAGCCAACCACTCAGTGCTTCGTCATGAACATTGGTTCACCCGTCATGAATTGTCGAACTCACATTCTCACCATTCCATCACTATCATTACATTTTCACCATAAATCTCCACAAGTTGACGATGAATTTCAACTCGCTTAACATTCCTTGCATCCAAAAAATGATTTACAGAACGTACTTCACAGTCGGTGGAATCAACAATCGTCTTAAGCATTTTGAATGCTCAATAACTCGTTTAAAAAGACACCATCCGGCTGGGATATATTCACTGGAATGAAAATCAATCAGAGACACGAGTGCGCAAATTCTGAACTACAGAAATTCCATTGCGGGTACCGTAAAGCGAAACGGTACTTAGTTTCGCTTTACGGTTGTCAAGCAAAGGGTTAAGCAAGCAAAGGGCTACGGTTAAGCAAGCAAAGGGCTCTTGCTTACTTGGAAGTCCATCTAGGAGATGTGAACGAGTCTCTTGGCGTAGCAATAATGGCTTATGCTTTGTCTCTCAGTGACAGCAGGCTCAAAGAAAAAGCAAATAATAGATTGATGTTCCTTTCTAAATATGATAAGAATGTTGAGTCATTTTTCAAACTTCGGTAAATTAGAAAAGGGTTTGGCACCCAAATACCTACCGCATTTTCTTCTGGGTTGCTTGTCTATTCACAGAACTTTTAAAGCAGCTGATTTTTGCACCACTACATATTATACCCAATCTAAAAACTTTTCAAGACCTTAGAAATTTAAGATATATTTAATTAAAAGTTTTAAAGTAACAAAGTAATACGAGAAATGAGTTTGGACATATTTCGTGTATGTTCAATGAACATAAAAAATAAATTTATCTCCTTCTTTTAAGGATACTTATTTCTGTTTCAAGTAAAACTAATTTTTCATTCATAGTTTGGAAGTAAAACTTCACCCGAGTTAATATTATTCGAAATACCATCTATATGGTTAACCGGAGCTGTTTTACTATGTAAATTAGCAAATCGCAGTTATACAAGGGAAAAAATTATTATTAAATGGAACTTACTAATAAGGAAATGATGTTCCATGGTATGGAAATTAAAAGAAAAATAATTTTAAAGAAATAATTTCAATATTTAATGTTGCCACAAATGTATTGAGTTTTTGAAAAAAAATGGAAGGATTTGTTTTGGTTTGGTGATTTTAAACCCAAGCTATTTTTTCTACAATATAAATAACCATAAGGGAGGATGATTGAGAAGTATTTCAATGTACATTGTAACTCTTCTGTGTTTCCCCGCACCTCTGAATCAGCTTGATTCAAGCTTTTTTCCGTTTTCCTCCATACCGTGCACTGTAATTTTGATAGCAGGTTTTTCTTTAAAAAAAATCTATTATTACAAAACTGCTAAATGTACTTAATGTTTTCTTTCTTACAGTTATTTAGTATGTATCCTCTCACAGCAATAAATGCTGAAAAGTGCTAAAATGCCTGTTTTTCTTTAATAAAAATCACTTCGTCTTTTTAAAAAAGCTCAAGAACCTAAAGTTCATTTCCTTTGTGGCAGTACATAACATAAATATAAATCTCCGCATAGGTAGGCTTGGAAATTTTTTTTGATCCAGCTTACTGTTGTTGTTGTTTGTAATCCCTCAGAGATCTAGCGGTAGCTAGATCAGATCCATGATATCGTGAACTCTAGCAAAGTCAAGCACCAGTAGAGGACTTTCATAAACATCCGCCAGAGCGAACCCCAAGCAATCCAGGATGTGATTGGGGAATGCCGGCTTCAGATTGCATTTTTTGCGCAATGAAAAGACTTTGCGTCCTGAGTCGAATGTCATGTTTTTTAGATGTCCACTTATGAGTCTTGAGATGGCCGTTTAATCATTTCTGTCACCTCCGAATTCTGACGCTCCTCCCGGGGTCTTCCTGCTGAACCAAGGATGGGCAGGAGGGGTGAGCCAGTCTTGTCTGACTTTTTTTTCTTTATATAGAAAATTTCTTTATATAGTGTGTAGTCCCGGTTGAGAGGCCTAGAACAACCTCTTTTAGCCAAGATGTCTGCAGCATCGTTCCTTTGGATGTTAACATGGGAGGGAATCCACTGAAAGAGGACTTCCCTTCCCTTGGCTAGATTTTTAAGATGGACGATAATTTGTATGCCCACGAAGTCGCATACATTGCTCCAGTCCTGTAGATAATGAATCGAGCTCCGACAGTCAGTAAGGACCCAAATGTCATTAGAATTAGTGCCGTCACGGATGGTCTTTAATCCTTCATTTATGGCAATTAATTCGCTTCTGAATACCGAGCAGTTTTCCGGGTTGCGTCTAAAAAGCTGGAGTGAAAGACTTATGATAAAGACACCACTCCCAGCGTTGTTCAAATCGTCTTTACTGCCATATGTATAAATCAAAATGGAATCACTCGGAATGCCATCTATGACTTCCAGAGCCAACTGTCTTAGGTAATCAGGAGCTTTCTTTTTTTTTTCTGGGTTCTTGTTCGTGACGGACATAAGTTACTACAAACAGTTTAGTGTAAGCTACATTTGTAAGCTACATATTTCTTGACTAATTAATCCCTTATAAATATTTGCGGGTTTAATTGGCTGAAAACATTCTGTGTTATTTAAGAATATGAATTTTTTTTAAATTGTTTTTTTCTTTAGAATTTGCAATTAAGCAAGCAAAGGGCTCTTGCTTACTTGGAAGTCCATCTAGGAGATGTGAACGAGTCTCTTGCCGTAGCAATAATGGCTTATGCTTTGTCTCTCAGTGACAGCAGGCTCAAAGAAGAAGCAAATAATAGATTGATGTTCCTTTCTAAATATGATAAAGGTAAAATATTACTAAATTGTAAAAGTCATTTAAAATGAAATTTCTCACAGACACAAATATTTATTGTGTGATTTTTAATCTATGATTTAACATTTCATGACTAAAATGATGAAAAAATATTTGGTCATTCTTTTTTTAAAGTATATTTAGTTTTCTAGTCTTAAATTGATCTATGCAAATATGCTAAATAAAACGTTTTAACCACTTCTAGGCCATTTATTTTTTTTAAAAAAAAACTATTAAAGTAAAACTTTAATAATAATAAGACCGATAAAATAATTATAGCAGTACAGTAATAATAGTAATAATAAATCTTTATCTGTTGTTACTTGTCCTTTTTTTTTTCGTAGTTTACTCCTTAAAAATCAATTTTCAGAAAAGCCCTCGGTATGGAAATTTTATGAGGAGTGAAATTTGTACAAGCGTTAACAAAAAAGCATTTGGCTGTGTTTTGCGCATGCGCCAAATCGCTATCCGAAGGAAGTTCCTACTTTTTTATCGTTTTTAAAATTACGATCCTTCTCTTCTTACAGAAATCAGACAAAATTAATTACAGAATTGGAAATATTATTCATTTCGCCACAATACGGTATAATTGTTTTTACAAAATAACGATATTTTACATTTTCTACGATTTTTTCAAAAATGAGTCAACATCGGTGCGGTTTTATAAAAAGAATTTTTCAATCGTTCTGTAAAGATTTCTTATCATTGTAATGAATCGATATTCTGCACTAAAAAAGTTCATACTTTGGTCTTTTAGAATCATTGATTTAAAATATAAAATGCCAAAAACTGTTTTTCATGATTTTTCAAAAAATGCTCAAAATCTTAAACATTTAATAATTTTATCATTTATAAAAATAATCACACGAAACTTTTTTGCCGTGTGTCAAACATTATTATCCGTGTTTTGTCCGAATATTGAAAAAAAATTTCAAACATTACGGATTTTGAGAAATGTTTTTGTGTTTTTCGTCTAATATCCTTTTTACAAGAATTTATTTAAGTAGAACTTTTTTTTGTCTTTCTTGTTTAAAAAGTACCGTTGTTTGTTGTAAAAGTACGCATGCCATAGGTTGCCGACCCCTGTTCTAGAATGTATCTCTTTGAAGCATAGGAGGGAGGCAATGGAGTACCATATCAGAAGTTCTCATAAGATTATGAACGCAATAATGAGAATGATTGACTTTTACATTTGTACAGAAAGAATTTACTTGTGAATATATTGTTGCCAATTACTTAAATAATTAATTTTTAATTCTGATCAGTTGTCTTTGTCAAAGAATTCATAAAGTAATTTTGAAACATGGTGTCATTCCATCCATACAACATAATAAATTTTTAGAATTATATTTATTCTACATAAAAAGAAAATAAGCAAGCTTAATTTCTCAATGTATCCAAATCCCTTTACTTATTAATATTGTTGTCATTCTAATTTAAACTTCAAATGCGAATAATTATCAAAGATAATGCTGATTATAGAATTTTTAATAACGGTTAACATACTTTTATGAGATAATGAAGTACATGACATAGAGATAAATAGACAAACTGATTTAATAAAAATTGGATTGTATATTTATAACTATTATTTGTGTTTCATACAATTGCATTATTGTATCACAAGAATTCATTTTTTCTATTTTAATTTCTGTTCATTTTTTCCCATTTCTTTTGTTTTTAGATGTCAATACAATGCACTGGGGAGTAGACAACACAGCTGAGGACATCGAAGCCACTAGTTATGCTCTTCTAAATCAATTGCTGTTAAATGACATGGAAAAATGTAATTCCATTGTCAATTGGCTCAATAATCAGCGGTTGCAATCCGGTTCTTTTAAATCAACTCAGGTAAAAAAAACTTTTATTGTGACTGTAGGTAGAGTTATCAAAAAACATGAGAATTTTTTAATAACGTTGCAGTTTTGATAGTAGATGAACAAAAGTAAAATCAATCTTAACAGCTTAAAGGAAAATAAATTATATAATGTTAATACAGTAATACCACATAATAGATGAGACCAACACAAATAGCTTAAGTCAGGGGTGAGCAGACTCTTTCAGGGTTCGGGCTACTTCTAATTTTTTCAAGGAGTTGCTGTCCACCCATTGTCAGTAGCATACACAAGGGCGGGGGAGAGGTCCACAGGTCTCGGACCCTCCCTCATAACTTTTCATTTTTTCCGATTCATTATAGTCCCATGTATGTAGTACATAAAATGTAATTTGAAAAAAGTAGTTTTTTTATTTATTAATATTAATTATTTTTTCAATAATTTTTTGCTGTTTTTGTTCCCGACAATCGACAAAATCAAAAAATATGCTTGCCTGCGTATTGGTAGACCTTCAACTTTCAACCCTTTAAAAATTCATGTGTGGGCTACTGACTTATGTTGTAGGTGTGGTGAGGTAAGGAAAATGTTGCTATTATAACTTAATATAAGTACGAAATATGGACTTGCATACAGAACTGAAATTTAAAAAAAAACACTTTTAAAACTGCTTTTAAAGCAAAACGCAAGATACAAACTTAATAATAATAGCCTCAAACATAATTGTATCAAATATACATTTATTATGAAACAATTCAAAATACATTAAAAAATAAAACATTTTTATCTAAAGTTAGTTTTCATTGTTAGAGTCAGTAGAATGCTTGGTCTGCCAATCTTGAATTTTCCGTATATAATTAATAAATGGCAAAATTTTTAGGCTGTCACCCCAAAATATCTTTGTGGTCCACCAGTTGATCGCGAACGACGTAATGCACTTCCCGGATATACATATCATATATTTGAAATTCAACACAATTGAAATTAAAATATTTCAAGATATTTTTTTTAACAAATACACAGATGCAATGCAATTCTTCGATTTTGATATATTTTACCAATAAATTGTTATTTGATTTTGCTTTCATTCCATTCGTGTACAATATTTAACATACAAAGGCTTTTAATATGGAAATAAAAAATAAAGGTATAAACTTCTTTTGTATATGCTGTGCATTATTTAACTTGTAAAACTGAGCATGAAGTTAGCTCTGAGAGGTGTGCATTTTTTAATAGGTGTTAAGGTAAATTTTTATGAAATACTGATCTTTCATTTGTTTTCTTCTACATATTCATTCTACCATTATACTGTTTAATTGTTTTACAGTTTTGCAATTGCTAATGGTAAGCAGTTTTCAATAAGCTAATTAACATTTCATAAAAGTTTCAGACTATTCGATGAATATTACATCATGTTATTCATGGAATGAAAACTTCTAACTCATATTTCTCCATGTTGGATATATTTGATCATATACTATCATTAAAATCTCTAAGGCTTTTTTGATAATTGTAGTAGAAATGTGAAATCTTCTATAAATAGTCTAAAATGTATGTTTTGTAAAATTGTGTATGTAATTAGCACTAAGCTACGTAGTAATTTTTTTTTTAAATTTCAAAGTTAAAATTGTTTTTTTTTTCAGAATTTTTTAATGTTTCACAACGAAAAAATTAATATAAAATTAATTTGCAGCCCATACACAATATTATATAGTATATTATAAGGTACTTCGAAGAAAAATTTTGAAAAAAAAGATACATATTTAAAAAAGCCTTGAAAATTTAGAAAATTTTAAAGAAACTTTAAAAAATTTTAATTTTACAAACATTTTGTAAAAAATTTTGAATTTTTATAGGGACTTATTACTTAATAAGACCTTTATTAAATACAATTAAAACCAAATTTCAAAAAGTAAAAGTAAAAAAATTGTACAGATACCGTGACCTTAGTGTTAAAATGCTATGTCTATTGAACTTTGGTGGAAAAGAATTTTTAAGTGATACTGCTAAAAAAAAGATAAATTTAGAATTCCATGTAAAAACTTTTGGGAACGCAATTCTATTTTTCCTAATGTGTTTAGTTATATCAACCAAGGGATGAGAGGGGGGATAGATTTGGATAAAAAAATAAACTTATCACTTCTATATACAATAAATCGTAAATCATGCCCTTAATAAGTTTTTTTTACGTACTCGTATTCAAAAATATTGATATAAAGCAAACATACGAATTGTCTTATTAAACTTTAAGTAATGTCTCATAATTGAGAATAAATTAAACGTATCATGTTTTTATATTTCTTACAAATACATATCTATTAGAAAAACTGTTATAAAAATGAAATCCTAAATATAAAGGCTGCCCAACTAAAAAGTGGACGCGGACGATTGCGTCAGAAAGACTGCAGCTATAGTAGCATCTTTAAAGAGATATAAAGGGTGGTAGGAGGTATACACCGCATACGGGGTTCAATAGTGAAACCTGTTTGCGGTACAAGAAATTGATCGAAAATAAAGTCGTGCTATACATAAATGCTTCCATACCGAAACAATGCATGGCCTAACGATTTTTGATTGTGTTAGGTGAGTTTAATGCGGACATCAATCGGCGGATGGCGGTAGTCTATGGTATGTAATGCTAAAGTCGAAAGGCTGGTAACAGTTTTTGAAAGGGGCGGCTAACGAATCAGATCTCCATGACAATGACCACTCACACGTCTCCTATGAAACCCAGATGATCTTTAAAAAATTCCGATGGAAAGTGTTTGAATACCCACCATACAGTCCAGGTTTATCACCCTGAGGAATTCTACGTTTTTTACATTTAAGAGAGCATTATGTTTCCATTTGGATGATGAAGTAAAAGAAGCCGTGCAGGATTTTTTCAATAATTAACCACGATACTCTAGGGTACCTGTGTTACATCGTCCATGGCGATTTCTTTGATATCCAATAAAGATGTTTTATTTATTTAACTTTGTGACAGATCTATACGGTTCCTTCCACTAACTCCTTGGAGATTCTTTTGGGAAAATAATTTTCTCAACCAACTTTCACCGAAGGTAAGAAAGCGTGATTATGCAAATTAAGTTTATTATATAAATTCTGTATTCGCGAGTTTTTGGGAGTTAGTGAGTGGAGGTTCGTGAGTTATTGCAGTGTGGTATTAAGTTTATAAAAGTGTATATTGATGATTTCCCAGTGAGGATCAAGCGGATCGGAATTGATCCCGTCAAGTATTAGCGTTCAAGGCTTCAACTTTGCAAGAGTACAGCTATCTTAAGCATTGTTTAAATAGAAGTTTGAGGATAACTTGTAGTGCATGGCGGGTTGAAATTGAGCTTGTATAAGTTATCGTGGAAATCAGTTGAGGGTCCGTAAATATTATCCCCAGGCTATTTGGTCTCACCTTCGCACTCTTAGTTTTGATGAACAATCTTAATTGGATTATTAATGTGTTTGCTTGATATTTTGTGACGGTAAAATAATTAGAGCGAATCATGTCGACTGATTATTCAGTTCTCCCCGCACATCTGGCTGGTTCCGAGAGTAGACAAGGGTGATTAGAGATAAGTAGGAACAGCACATTACAACTTGTCCACTTCGCATTTGGGCAACCCTTATACTAATAATAATCTTAGCATAGGGATTGTTAGCTTCAAAAAGAAGTGCAGATTAATGTTATTTCTTTATTTTGAAAACTCAAATATATTGTAAAAATTAAGTATAATTATGTATTTATAAATTATAAATTCTTAGTTTTATTTAATTATTTATAATGGCATTAACATGGACGATCTTTTGGGGTGCTCAGTCTGAATTTAACACACACACACAATTACCTGAACTTTTTTCAAGGAATAAATCTTATTAGTACTTACAACTTATGCTGTTAAACTTGTGATGGATCTATAAGCGACTTCCTACTAATAATCTTCTTGTGTATTCTTTGGGACCAGCAAAATTCACTAATCTTCTCCTAAGAAGGAAACGTGAAATGCAACTTAAGTTTATTATATATAGTTCTTGTTCGCGAGTTGAAGAAGTTAGTGAGTTAGAAGTGAGAATAGATAGTAGAAAGTTAGAAGGTTAGAAGTTCATTTAATTAGAAGTGACAAGAAAGATACAAGGGGAAGATTACTATAAATGGTTAAAAAGTCCTTGTAAAATATTATAGTCAGGAAGAGAAGGATAATTTGAATTGATTACAAGACTGCCTAAGTTGAGGTACTGTCACCTTCCTGTTACGTTGCTATTTAACGTATTAAAGTCGTTAAGCGTATATTAAGTATATATCTACAGTGTAAAGTAATATTAGGGAAGAACCATTATTATAAAGTCATTATTAAAGGTATTCTTTCCAAACGCGACTCTCGTCTCTTCCCTCTGATGTCTGACTGGATCATCCTACTTATAATGTTTAATTAATTTGTGTTTGAGTCGATTAAAGTGCTAAATAAAATAATTGGAAATTATCATGTTGAATCATCCTTCACTTCTTTCCACACCTT
Source organism: Trichonephila clavata (assembly GCA_019973975.1). Classification (NCBI taxonomy): domain Eukaryota; kingdom Metazoa; phylum Arthropoda; class Arachnida; order Araneae; family Nephilidae; genus Trichonephila; species Trichonephila clavata. The sequence goes on from BMAO01011351.1 coordinate 50,388, forward strand.
TAGCTGGGTCACAGGGTAGAAGGGAATTAGGTTCGTTTCAAACTTTTAAAAGATCCTTCAAATATAGAGGGCAGAAAAATATTTTTTCATTGCAATGATCTAATATTTTATTCAAAACAGTCAGATTTTCATCTCTACAAGATAATTTATAATTAATATGTTCTTTTGCATTTTTCAATTCCTGTGACAATCACTTGTTGTTGCATTTCTTACGTGGAGCTGTAATGCATTATTCGATTTGTAAACATGCCTTACATACACAGTAGAACGTCGTTTATCCGAATCAATTGGGACCGGACACCATTCGGATACTCGATTGCTCGGATAACCGAAAACCGAATATGATCCATGCAGGATATGAAACCAGATACTATACGAATATTAAATACGAATATATGTGTACGCGGAAACGTGCTTGAAGAAAAAGCAAAATTTACATTTGCCTTACTAATGAATTACCAACCTTTGAATTACCAATTTTACCTTTATTGTAGAAAATAACCACTTATTAAAATAACCACTGTACCATTGTACACCGTTTTTTCACTGAAAAATCTCTGATTCTCTTTAGCAGCAGTAGTTGAGTAGGACCACAGTCTGATTGTTGTTCGTACCACTTCATAGCTGTCTCTAACGCAGGAAACGCGTCAGCATTTAATGGACACTTGCTACTTTCATTGTTGTTGCCTCCCTCATCTTCATCCGTTTCATCGTCGACCGGTTCGGATTCTTCTTGCATGAAAGTCACAATCTCGTCATTATTTAGCATTTGAAATCCAATCTACTGCATCGCATGCCATCCTGGTTTCTGCATCAACAAAACTCGACAAAAGAGCAAGTATATACCACTTCACTAGGAAACAAACTGACTTAATATTTCACACAGATGTTTACTAAATCCCACAACTGAAATTCCCCAAATATCTCTCCTCTTAGATTTTCCCGTCACTTTTGGCCTCACGCGAAATAACTGTTGAGTATTGAGTGTTAACGCGAAATAACTGTTGAGTGTTCGAAAACGTATCTGGACTTTGGTCCGGATAATAAACGTTCGGACAAACGACGCTCTACTGTAATAAATGTATTTCTTATCACTTATTGCCTCTTTTCATTCTATTCGACATCACATCATTCATAAATATTTTTGCAAATTTCTCTGACTAAAAGTGGTTTGCAGCCCCGATTTGTCAACCCCATGTTGCCTACTATCACATCTCTGAATTTGTCGGTCGAATTCGGCAATACCCTGTTTAACTAAGCTAAGCTTGTAAATTAATTACATGATTTCAGAGTTATGATTCTTCATTTTTCTTTCTTATGACTTTCAATTTTTTAACCAACCTTTTATGTTTTCTGTATGCTACAGCTTGAGAGAACATTTTGTTAATTCGTTACTTTATCACCATAGTTATTGTTTTTATTGTATTCATTGTGTTCCAATTTTTTTTTAGATTAAATTTAATTTCTTCCTTTATATTCTTAAAATTGTATGTGTTTTCAAAATATCGTTTAAAAAGTCTCTCGTTAATAATTTTCACGTAATGTCCTTTTTCTTGAAACTTATTCAATTTATTGCATACTTATTTGATTATAGTTTCTTAAATTTGTTTATAACAGCACAACCCATTTGGGAATTTATATTTTATTTTTAAAATATTGATTTTTTTCTGGTTTTTTTTTTTTTTTTTTTTTGCAGGATACCGTAATTGGACTTCAGGCTCTCTCTGAATATGCAATTAGAGCACAAATGCCTGCAATAAATTTAGTAACCAACATTACATCTAATAACGATATGACCTTCACAAAAACTCTCAAGTTTGATGAGAAAAATTCACATATCTTACAAAATGTTAAAGTAAGTTTAAATTTGGTTTCAAATAAAAAATTTTGTAGTATTTAAATGGCAATAATATGAAATGGACTTCTAATTTCTAGAATGTAAATATTTCAGTGCAATTTTACCAATATATTTGTTCTGAAACCTAATTTGAAGGGAAATAAATTAATAAAATAGATTTAAGATTTATATTAAAGATTATTGTAGTATTTACAAGAATTACCGTGAATTATCCACATGGAAAAGGTTACATTTTATTTACTGGCGGTCGCTAAATTCCACCAAGCCATCCGACATGATTGTTTGCAAAGCCTTCTGTATAGACTCGAAGTTTTTCCTTCCCCGATATGCACTTTATGCACCTCTGAAGAGGGCATGGACTCCGCCCATTTTCTACAACAGGGGTGTGAAACTCATGGCCCACAATGAATATTTTTGCGGTCTGGTCAGCATATCAGCAAACAATAATATGAGTATCAAAATTTCTCCCGAAATAAGAAAGATAGTAGCAGACAAGAGACATCAAGTGTCAGGATGTAAACATTGAATTTTTCTTGTTCATTTACTTATATTTATTGTAATGTATTATTTGAAATAAATTTACGTTTCTATAAATATTGATTTTTTTGTGGCCCTCCTAAAGTCAAACCTTGTCTGTTTGCTTAAGTTAAAGCAAACCAAGTTAGCCCGTGAGTTCGGCATCCTTGTTCTGCTCTCCACAAGACGTTTCTCGCCAAGCGTTGCTGAGAGGCTCGAGATATGTTGAATTAAGGTATCCGACTACCCTAAAATTGTGAATTTTGCCAAAAATTGACAATTTTCTTATGATTTCATTTTATAGCCCATCTTATTAGCTTTATAAAAATACCAAGTTTATTATTTTCCGTTCACTAAAACAAACCCTACAAGTGTTTTAGTAAAAGCAGATGGAATTACTTTACGCAAGTTGCCATACTTTAAAACGCGTTTTACTCGAAATGTTCTTTTTTTTTATATGCTCAAACGGAGACAGCGATTGTTAAAAAAGTTTTGAAAATTATTAACTGAAATTTCTTGTGTATGTTCTATATAATAGTAGAAGTGTTTTAACCTTCAGATTTATCAATCATTGTTTATTACAAAATTTGCAGTCCCTTATGTTAATATAAGCACTATATATATTATCTTAAGCAATTTCATATAATAAGTAAAATAAAGTTCTCCAGTTTTTGTAAAAATTAAAATATCTCTTGTCCTGACGGTCATTTCAGAAATGAATATCATAGCAACACATCAGATTTGAAAAATTGACAACTTGTTCATAAACTTTTGGTATAGAACGGGCCCCGTTTATGTTATTTTTTGTAAATTTTTACCAATTTTTTCATATTTTTTTAATAATAATTTCTTTTCCTCTTCTTAATTTTAGCATATTTTTCTTAAAATGTACTAAACAACTCTAAAAACTACAACAAAAATCCCTATATCTCTATTTTAAAAAAAAAAAGTTGGCGCAAGTAGTTGGATGCCTTAATAAAATCTATTTCAGTTTTTTTTTTTCTTCTTTTTGTTTATACTTGTTCTCTGATACAACTGCTCATAATCTGCCATTAGAAATAAAAATAAACGCTTTTAATGCATTTAAATTCATCTAATTAGGCCTCTGAGCTGGTATAGTATTTAATGACACTGACTGCATTGTCTTTGGGCCTGGGTTTTTACCCTGGAAAAGTAAAATTATGTCTTCGAATGAATAGCACTTGTGAGAGCACTCTAAATATTCATCGAGAGAAAAATCCTCTCGAGAGATTGGCGGTAAAGGAAAAGGAAAGGGGGGTTCCCTGCCTCCCCCCAGGGTTTTTTCCCTCAAGTCTGGGTTGTAACAGAAGCAACATGTGCTGTCACCTTCATGGTGTTGAAAGCTGAGGCTAACGACAGATGTAACCTGGCTCTCTTGCCAAGATGTATTTCGTGAGCCTCAATCTGATACGGCTGCTCGAGTGGCATTAAAAACAACAGCACATATTGGATTAGGATTAGATTTCTTTGGTAAAGAAAACAAAAAAGTAAGCAAAACAGTTTCATGAATCATTCTACAGCGTTACAAAGTCGAGAAAACTTGACTAAACCTTTCCCTAGTGCTTTACAGTCCAAGTGAACTATGTCTTCCGCACTTTCTTTAGATCAACACAGTGCAATCTATCAGAAACTATTTGGGTATAAATAGAGTAGATTCACAAAGCCAACTATGATTGATAAGATGTATATTTCAAAACACGAAACAATTCTTTTAAGAAAATCTGTTAAAAATATAGTTTTTGAAATTGATTTTATTATATTAATGTCATTCAAAGATACATGAAGTTACTAGAAGTATATTTATCGATTCTGAACCCATTTTAAGAATAATCATGCATTCTAACATCAATGGATTTGATCAGAGAGATGTCATTCAGAGACACAGTAATTCACTATCTACAGAAAGAGCAAAAGAAGCACATCATAGTAATATTAAAACATCGTAGTAAACATCATAGATTGACAATTTGTATTGCTGTATGGCAAACAATAAAAATTAAATTAAAGAAATACAACTTGTACCGAAAAGATTAAAGCAGCTTGTTTTAACAAATAGCTGCAAAATAACGCAGGATTTGCCGTTCAAATTATAGCATCATGTAGAATAATGCGCCAATCGTGAATCAGGCGCTTTATTATATCAGAATGACCAAATGAATTTAAATAATGGTGAAGGTATGTGGTGTGGCAAAGGACAAGGGAATACGTCTATGACAACTCCCAGTTTTATACAAGCGTTGAACAGCACGGGCAATTGTACAATAAGATAAATGTCTTTGAGTGAGAAATTTAATGCCATAAAGTCTTGCCGCCTCACTCTTATTTCGATTACACTGCACATAAAACAATACTATTTCGCAGTATTCTTCATTTGTATACATCTTGTTCTCCCGCACAAGAAATCGTAATATTAGAATATGACTGTATGCAATTGCAAGCGACTACACAACAGATTTTTAACGTTCTTCATGATCAGCAAAAATGTAGCAAATCAGACTGAAACCGCAGCATATAAGTCTATTTTTTTAAACTGCTTTTGAAATGTTTTCTTCGTGCAAAATATTTTATTTTGTCTATGTTTTACACGTACACAAAATAAATTTTATTTCTTAAGTACTCAATTATTGTATTATTAACGTATGCCTTTAGATTTAAAAACGATTTACATAAAAGTGACGTGCTAGAGCGAAAGTTTCCTGGCAGAGTTTCAACTAATTTCACTTTGGAGACGACCCTTACTAGCTTCTTGAAAAAGGCCAAGAAAATGAATAAAATATATGATTTGCAAAGTTCCATAACTCGGCTAGTTTTTATCGTAATAAAATGAAATTTTTTATGTTTATTTTGTTTTTGTGTACTGCATCTTTTCCTAAACATAAGTGATAGGACCTGGGGACCGTATAAAAAATAAATTTTTGTAATTTTTTTCTAAATGGGTTTTTTGGTTTGAAAAGCGCGTAAAAACATTCTTTACCTGTTTTGAAACATTTTTAATTGGAAGTGCATATCTAAACCGAATGGTTCGGGAATTAGTTATTGGGTCACATTAAGGCTTGGCACCTTGTATATATAAGTTTTTATTAGATGTTTTCAAAACTTTTCATATCCGTAATTGGTATATAACGTGTTTAAATTTTTACTTCATAAGTCATTTACAAAAAGTTAGAAAGCTGTACATGTAACATAACTTTATGCCTAAAATTCTATACTGGTATGAAACAAATTATGTGCACTTGATGCCAACGCTCATGTGTGATCCTTTTCAATTAATTGTAGGATTACAATAGAGAAATTTCCTGTACGTCTCCTCTTATGTAATCCGAATACGATTCTTACTAAAAAAATTGTTTTATATTATATTATAGATACTGTTTTAATTCACTTTTTTAATCAAGTATATCCCTTATTTTGTTGGTATTCATTCAAAAAATTATCTCTGAAAAAGCTTTTCATTTTAGATTCACAAAAAACTTTTTAAAAGTGTATGCGAATTGAATTTTATATAATCTCAAAACTAAAAAGGTCGGAGATATTCATCATAATTATTTGAATTTTTTTTTTATATTTTATAATTTTAGCAGATGGTTTATGTGTTCAGGGGGTACAACATTGTGCTGGGTGATTAAAAAAAGTGAGAGCAGAAATAGAAACTTTTAAGTAATACAAATTGCAGAAAATAAAAGAAATAGACAAAAATGACATTTTTATATAATACGCATGTACTGAAAAGGGATAGAGATTTATGAAATCCTACCGTGACATATTTATTTACACTGCTAGCCACAAAAAATGCAACACCCTGAAGGAAGCATGCAATTACACCATGCGTTGCTCGTGATAAAATATGCAAATAATTAGCATTATGGCGCAGACGCATATCATGGGCGACCGTAGGGCCACCTCCACGCGCTGTCTAAGGCGAGAACAATTTGGCGATTTGAAGTACGGCAATTGTTTTTCATGTGTTTTTTTTTCCCTGCGTAAGCTGTTTACCTACCCCTCGTGAAAGACATCGAGCATCTTTTGACTAAGTTTCTGAATTCGATCGAGGAAGAACAGTAGACTATAGGGATTGTGGATTATCTTTCACAGATATCGGCCCGTGTTGGACGAAACCAAGCAAAAGTGATGCGGTTATGTCATTTCTGGCTGCAGAAAGGTACGATGGACCGACGAGGCAGATCAGAACCACTTCGTTTCACCACTGCCTGTGCTTACAGGCGGATTGTGCGCATGGTAGTGATGGATCGCGCGGCCACATCAAGAACCATAGCATAGCAGATTCATTCTGTTATGCATCATTCGATGCCCACTCGTACCATTCGATACCTTTTGCCGCAGATTGGAATGTCCGCAAGGCGTCCAATGCTTTGTTTATCCTTGACTGGAAACCACAGGCGTTTGTGCCGCCAATAGTGTAATAAACGGTGGACGTGGACAACAGAAAGGAATGGCATTGTGTTTACAGACGAATCATGCTTCTTCGTGCAATATCATGATGGTTGGATTCCAGTTTGGAGACATTGAAGTAAAAGGCTACTGAACTGTTGCGTTATGAACCACCACACTGATCCTGCACCCGTACCATTGTTTAGGGTGCTATTGGATTTCACTGCCGCAGCTCTCTAGAACGCATTGACGGTACACTAAACAGTCAGGGCTGCATCTCTGAGGCGGCGAAGACCATAGTATTCTCATATATTCATCGCTTGCCATCAGCCATGTTCCAACAGTATAATGCGCGACCACACGTGGCACGCGATGTTCAAAAGTTCTTCTTTAACCATCAGGTTGATTGGCTTTTTTGGCCTGCTTATTTTCCCGATCTATCGCCAATCCAAAAAACGTGTGATTCATGCTTTCACAACGACTGGCTCGGGATACACCACCCACTGCTACACCAGATCAACTTTGACACTATGTGGAAGCCGCATTGACTGCTGTAACCCGAAGAATACATCATAAGCATCTTTGACTCTATGCTAAGACTTGTGGTGGTGGTTATAGCCAACAATGGTGGCTACCCTAACTACTAATTTCGTCATCATCCACACGACACAAGAAGCTGTAATTTTAATCGTTTGATCTTTGTACAACATGTTATCTGGAAAATAAATTTTACTGTGATATCTCTGGTCCTATTTGGTTTTGTATTTTGTGTGGCCAGCAGTGTATTCCAACTAAAATAATATTGCTTTAAAAATTTATTAATTAACTTTGTTTATATATATATATATATATATATAATGATTTAAAAAATGATTGAAAAGTATATTGTACAAGAATTAACTAAGCGTATGTATAGCATGAAACAGCATTATATATATATATATATAATGCACTTATTTCCCAATAATCATTTATTTAATTCCTTTATTTAATCAGATACTTTTGTTGGTAAATTCATTTCAATTTAGTAATGCCGTTTAATTTACGTTTTATTTTCTTTCACATATTCTTGAAACTGTTTTGTTTGCTTATTCCTTCTAAAATTAAGATTAAAACTCATATTTGTTGATTATATGGTAGATATAAAAACATTTTAACTTATGAAATTAATATAAATAACAAATGTTAGATCCAAAAATACTTATTCTGAAAGAAAAAGATAGTATATCTATATATTTTTAAATTATAAGAAAATTAAATATTTCCTAGAAATGAATCTATATTGAGCAAAATTTGTTTTTCTCTTCATTTTAAATGAGCGGTTTTTTAAAGCCAATTGAGTAATATTTATATTATTTTTATATATTTATTTTCTTCACTGTATTTATTTTCAAAAACATTGTGCAGAATCGCCATTCCACTCTACAGTTCCAGGTTCTAACCCTGGGCTGGGCAAGGTCGACTCAGCCTTACAACCTTTCAGTGGGTCTTGTGTACCGAGCTTGTTTGGGAACTAAACACTGGGGGTTTCACGTTAGACTGACTGACCACCTAACCCAGTGATACTCAACTTGCAGCCCACCGGGCCTTTTTAAGTGGCCCGGTCATAGCCCATTTCTCTGAGAAATTCATTTATTTATTAAAATTTGGGGGGAAGTTCATTGTTAAAAAATCAAAAACATCTATTTTGATTTTTGCTGTCAATGTTGTGTGAGTGCGAATTGATATTTTTTTCCATCTGATTAGTAATAATAGACAACTTTGAAGTATCGACAATTTTATGATGAAACAAGCATGGTTCAGTAATTTTTTGATTTGTCACGAAATATATAAAAGATACCAATAAACAGGAATCGTTCACTGATACTTTTCCTCGAAGATCTCTTTCAAGAGATGATAAATAAGCTTTCTTGAATAATCTTTACAACATCAAAAAAGTATTTTGTCAGTGGTAATTAGGGTTTCTGATTTCCCGGGTTTTTCCATTCCGGGAATGTCCGGGAAATCCCGGAAATATAATTGTCGTTCCCAGGAGTCCCGGGAATACATCAAAATTTTTAAAAATTTAAAAACAAGTTATTTTTAAATAAAATCCATGATCATTATATAAAATAAGGATGCATATAAATTACAAAATTAATTCTTATGTATATAATGAGCTAAAAAGTACAAAAAATATATAATAAATTGATTATTCAGTTTTGAAATAGGATTTCAGAAAGCATAAGCAATTTATACTTTTATCATTCAAGCATGGAAAAAATGTTACAGTTAAATATTTTGTAAATTAAAAAACTCGAGGAAAAATTCACATTTAAAAAATAATTACTACAATTAATGTTGCTTTACTGACTCACATGCGTTTGAAAATTAACCAGTCAAAGCTCTGAATCAATTATTTCTCTAATGTTGCTACTGAGAGATAAATATTAATATATGCTTGAAAACTCATTTGCAGCTGAAGTGCCGATTGTGTACGTTAAAAATATTAATTATTGTATTTAAGATATTTTATTTGTATAACCGATTTCTTGTTTATGGAATTTCTGTATTATTGTTACATAAATATAAATAAACATTAATATAAGAATCTCACACGAAAGTTAAGTTTAGAAAAATAATAAATAAGAAAAATTGCGCGATTTCTTATAAAAATATTCTCCCCCCAACAGTTTGTGGGCTCATTCCCTTTTTCAAATTGATAAATATTCCAATTGATAAATTCAATTAAATAGCTCACAATAAAGACAAGTATTCAAAAATTAAAAAAAATATTTAATAAATAATAATTTTAAGTATTAGTACTTACATTATATCCACATAAATCTAGATCTTAGAACTTCGATCACATAGTGCTGCTTGGTAACGAAATGCGATTGCTTTAAAAACCCAATATTTCTGGGTTACGAAGCTGGATACACCCACGGCTAGCTGTGGAAAAATTCTCACCCCCAAAGTTCTCATATTACACTCTTACCCCACAGTTGGGGTAATGAACATTCCTTTATCCGGAAGTTAGGGGTGAACGATCGCAAACTGCCACAGTAGGTTCAGTTAGCGATGTCCGAGATTGAAATCTAAGGTCAAGTCAAAAATAGCTACTTCATAGATAATTCAAGCCCCGTATGATTTCCGGGAAATCCCGGGAACGAAGTCTAATTCCCGGGAATGGAAAAATTACAAAATTCTTATGATTTCCCGGGAAAGAAACCCTATTGGTAATATCACAACGATAACAAAGGCACTCTATGAAATTTGTTATAGCATTCGTAATTATATGAAACTGTTTACTCTGATGCAGAAATTTTGAAAGAGTGATTCTTAAATGCTTCCAATTTAGACAAATTCAGGACAAAAAAATATAAAAAATAATAATAATTTAAAAAAATAGGAGTTTTAATATTTTGGTCATTTTTCACGTTTTAAATTTTCTGTTTTCTTGGTTCTAAAGTACTTCTCCCCCCCCCCATTAATCCTCATGTTGTGACCCGCGTGAAATAGCCATGATATGTACATTAGGCCTTGTCCCTCATGCGCTATTGTGTCACTGAATTTAGTTTATAGTTTGTACAGATTAATTTTGAAAAAAAAGAAGTTAATGTTATTTTTATAAATGAATTCTAGAAAATTTTAAATTAATGAATTTTTAAGGTGAAAAAAGTTGGTGGAATGATATTCCTTAGTACAGCTGGTCACGGAGTTGGATCTTTGTCAGTAAAATTGCGTTACAATGTATTCAGGCCCGCAGAAGAATTGTGCAAGGTAAGTGAAACTTTATTTCCGTGTATACTGCAAAATTTTTCTCATTGTTCATTGTTTAAAATGAAACAATTTTATATGTTTTTGCAAAATTCTTGGCAAGAAAAGAGAAAAAATGTATTATGGTAAAAAGAGATTTTTAATGTGTAAAAATCAACAGATTAAACATGGAACTGGTCGCATTAAAATAGGATGCTTCTGCTTACTTATCAAAGAAACTGATTGCATCAGATATCGAAATCTAACACAAATATAACACTGAGAGAAATAATGCAAGCGCCCAATCCCAAATGATACACTACCATTTAAGATGACTGGCGAGGTTTTGAATCGTTATTCTGAAAAAGCGTATAAATGAATTTATTTTATATTTAGTGTCAGTTCAATTAGAAATTGCTTGACAAATTGTTTTAAAAATATCATTAGTAGAAGCATTTATTTAAATACATATTTTTTTTGTGGCAATGAATGGAAAACAAATGTTATTTTTCAAAACATTCTTCTTTCATGAAAAATGTTTCAAAAATAATATTTTACCTAAATATAACTGTGATTTTCTACAGAATCTGAACAAGGAATTTAAAAAAATTCTCATTATTTTCAGAGTAACTATCAATTGAAATAATAACGGGTGTTTTTTGTCAAAATTTTTCTACTTTGCTATATTGAAGTACGAATAAACCCACTTCTGAATAACATATTTAAAAACTCGTAGTTCAGGCTCTGTACAGAAGTGTTTGTTATATAAAAGAAAAATATTATTATCCCTATAGAACAGGCATGTCAAACACGCGGCCCGCGGGCCACATGCGGCCCGCTAATACATAAGTTGCGGCCAGCGGAGACATTTTATAAAATTTTAAATATAATCTTTAATGTTTTTTTCTTATTTTAAAATTTATTTCTATAAACTTTTTTTTAAAAAAAAAATACTACATATTAACCTGTTATTTATTCTTGGTTTAAAAAAATAAAAAAATAAAAACCTTTTTAAATATAAAATAACATTAAAATAATTTTTTTTAATATTTTATTATTTTTTTCATTCAATATTTTACTATATTATATATTAATTCTTATTAAGTTCTTAAATGCATTCATGCATATCATTCACTAGAGATGGCATTATGAATCATTGTGTGCCACTTCTATTTCTCTTTGAATTGTACAATCAGGGAGAGGCGAATAGTGTGACGTCAGATGCCGTTGAAATTTCTTTTTTTTTAGTGAATGTTAACGTCGAGCTGTTCAGCTACTCAAAGACGTTTGGCCACGAACCTCGTAATATTGCACCATGGTCAAGCGACGAGGACGACACCTGAGCTCACACCTCCCTCTTCTAACTTCCGCACCACAGCTGCGGAAGGACATTTGAACCTCGACATTTTTTCACAATAACTTGTTGAGAATTTGAGGTGCGGCTTAGTTTCGAATAAATACGGTATTATGTCCAGCACGAGTAAAATCAAATTTAAAGTGTAATTTTTTAAGCTGAAATTCTCTATAACCAGCAGAGATGATGAAATATTTAAGAATTATAGTTGAGTCGATTTATGTATTAGGCATAATACACGTTTTTGATACACTTTTAGAAATCTTGATTCATAAAGAGTTAAAACGATTTTTTAAATTGCTTGATGATATAATTTTCTTGGAAACAAAAATTATGAAAGTGCTGAATTAAAAGATGATCATTCGGTAAAGCACCTGGCTTTCTCAGTTGATATTACAAGTCAATCTTTTTCTACAATGCTATTTGATAATATTAACGCTCTCAAACAAAAATTATTACTGAAAAATGTTTACAAACAGAAAGAGAGAACTTGTCTCGCCTTGACTGCTTTCAAAAAAAAATCTATTGATTAAATGCCTTAAATTAAAATTTACATTCTCACCAAATTACATTAAAATTTTAATTTCTCACCAAATTAAATGGTTAGAAATGGAATTCGATCGAGTATTATCTGATATTAAATATTTTGAATTAGTATTTCGTTTTTTAACTTCACCTCTATCTATTGATATTGTAATTGTTGAAGAAAAATTACGAATGGAATTAATGGAAATCTATTGTGATTCTTTGCTGAAGCAAAAATGTTTTGAAGTGAAAACTCAAGATGTTTATACATATTCATATCTGTAGATCGGTTCCTTAAGATGTTATCATTTGTTACGCGTATAACGGCTAAGCTCGGAAGCACTTATCTATGCAAGCAACCATTTTCTTTAACAAAAAATAACAAAAATTCAGAATGGTCGAGATTAAATGATCAACATTTACCATCATTTTTTAAAAATTACATCGGCTTAATATGTTCTACCAAATGACTTGCTTTGAGTGGGGAAAAAACGATGTCAGATATTTTCTAAAATTAACATTAAATTGTGTTTTGTATAATAAGTTTTGCCTTTTTTTTATAAGACAATATAAAACATGTATAGTTTAAAAAAATAAAATGAAATATCAAACGATTATTTGTGTATAATATATAATACATTGAATTTTATAAATACCATAATATAATAATTCAAAAAATCCTGTTTTTTTATTAATTTTTTGAACATTGAAAACATGCGGCCCTCAACTTAATATAAAATAGTTCATGTGGCCCGTGATACCAAATGAGTTTGACATGCCTGCTATAGAAGCATGTTGCGCAAAGAAGAATGTTTTGAAAGGATCTCTTTTTTCAATTCCTATTATTAGTTCACATTCTACCAACATATATACAGTAGAACGTCGTTTATCCGAATCAATTGGGACCGGACACCGTTCAGATATGCGATTGTTCGGATAACCGAAAACCGAATGTGATCCATGCATTATATGATACTGGACACTATACAAATATTGAAAATCATCACATACGGGAAACGTGCATGAAGAAAAAGAAATAGGTGCAAAATGTCTCAATTTCACCTTGATTGGGGAGAATAAGCACTTATTTTTCGCTGTACCATTGTACACCTTCGTTTTTTCAATGCAAGGTCTCTGGTTCTCTTCAGCAGCAGTAGATGAGTAAGACAGCACTCTGATTGGTGTTCGTACCACTCCATAGCTGTCTCTAATGCAGAAATGCGTCAGCATTTGCTACTTTCGTTGTTATGTGTTGTCCTCGTCTTCATCCATTTCATCGTCGACGGGTTCGGATTCTTCTTGCACGGAAGTCACAATCTCGTCACCATTTAGCATTTAAAATCCACAGTCTTCTGCATCGCATGCCATCCAGGTTTCTACATAAACAATACTCAACAAAAGAGTACGTATACACCCCCTAACTTGGAAACAAACTGACCTAATATTTCGCGCAGATATTTACCAAATCACACAAAGGAAATTCCCCAAATATCCCTCACCTTGGATTTTCCCGTCACTTTCGACCTCACACGAAACAACTGTTGAGCATTGCACTGTTCGAAAGTGTATCCGGACTTTGGTTCGGATATTTGACGCTCCGGATAATAAACGTTCGGATAAACGACGTTCTACTGTATATATGTTGTTTAAATTTTCAATATATTTTGTTTCATACATACAAATTCAAATACATTTTTTAAGCTTCACTTCATATTAATACAATTTTTTCAAATATTAATTCATTAGTTAAATTTAATTAATGAATAAATAGTAACAAACAAAAATAATAGTCCCAACACCTTATATAAAAAGGAAAATTGCTCGTTGTGTCCCTGTAGCACAAGGTGTAGCACGTTAGACTTTTAATCCAAAATTCGTGGATTCGAATTCCACCTGGGATGGTCTAACTTCTGAGAATCTGATTTATGAATGAATAGATAGTAACAAACAAAAATAATAGTCCAACATCATATATGCTACACTGTTTGAATTAATTGGGACAAACATATTTTTCTTGGCTGAGTTGGCATGTGATTACCAGTGATGGCCGATCTGCCACAAATCAGTTATATCTGCCTTGAGGTATTGTGACGGATCGACTTTGAGACCATAATTTACTTGTTTGACTGGTTTTAGTGTATCAATTGCTCAGTTGTGGATATTTCAGTGCGGAAGCTAGTGGTCATAGTTTTGGGTTCCGTGTAACGTATACTACCTTTGCTTGTTCAAAGATGGATATTACTCCAAGGAAATAATCGCTCTTAACCAACACACTTCTATGACTGTGACAGATATAGCTACGGCAGTTGGTGAGAGCCAATAAAGTTTTTCCAGAATTTTAAGAACATTTCATAAATCCGGAACATCCTCTCTAAAAAGAAAAGGAAAATGCAGGTACAAGCGGTAAACTACTTGAAGAACCAATAAAATTCTAATAAGAAATTGCGAAATAAATTCCAAGGAGACAAGCACAGACCTTCAAAAGGAATTATTAGAGTATAATGCTGAAGTGAATGCCTCGATTGTTAGCAAAAGTTTCTGATAGTTGGTCATAAGGTAACAAGCTCGTGGATAAACCAATTTATAACTAAGAAAATGATGGGGAAATGTTTAGCAGGTGCCAAAAAATACCGATCTTGGATTTTTAAGGACTGGAAGATGGTAATTTTCAGTGATGAAACACGTTTATTTATGAAGGGATACAAATCGAGTGCAGTACGAAGTGAAGATGAAACTCTGTTACCAGATCATATCTGTTACGTTCACATAAAAGACAGAACTGATAAATGTAAGCATCACTGAATTAATAATTTTGTTTTAAGACTTGCGAATCTGGCACTTTCCCTAAAAAATTAGTTCTAACACATCACTCAATAAGTCCCGGGCCTAACTAATAAAACAACAATTTTTATGAAAAATTGAAATTTATTTATCAAGATACTCCCCTTCAAGAGTGATACATTCAGCCCAGCGCTATTCTAATTTTCAATACCTTTTA
The DNA here is from genome assembly GCA_019973975.1 of Trichonephila clavata. Taxonomy (NCBI): domain Eukaryota; kingdom Metazoa; phylum Arthropoda; class Arachnida; order Araneae; family Nephilidae; genus Trichonephila; species Trichonephila clavata. The sequence continues at coordinate 65,787 of BMAO01011351.1, forward strand.
CGTAGAACGGATTTTCTTTGCTCTCAAAATAGGCTTCTATTTCGGCAATCACTTCTTCATTTGAGCTAAACCTCTTTCCCTGTAGCATTCTTTTAAGGTTTGAAAGCAGCCAGTGGTCACTGGAGGCCAGATCTGGAATGTACGGTTGGAGGGAAAGTAATTTGAAAAGCAATTCATTCAATTTGACCATCGTTTTCATGGACTTGTTGCACGGAGTCTTGGTGAAACAGCCCTTTTTTCTTCTGCATTGGAGGACGTTATTTTTTCATTCATTTGATCCAATAAAGCACTATTAATTGTTTTGCCTTTCTTAAGGTAGTCAATAAGCAGAATTCCAAATGCATCCCAAGATAAGGATGCCATAACCTTGCCAGCTGACGTTTGAGTTGTCGGTCGCTTTGGACGGCTTTCGCCGATTCTGTCCTCTCTCAGTTGACGAACTTTTTGATTCAGACATGTAATATTGGATCCATGTTTCATCCATATCCCATATCTACATTAAAAAAATCCTGTTTATTTTGCTTAAACATCTCCAAACAACGCTCTGAATCGTCGATACATTGTTGTTTTTGATCGACAGTGAGCAAACACGACACCTACTTTGAACACAGCTTTCAAATAGACAAAAGATAATGCAGATCAGTGAATACACTGCCTATGATACCTTTAAATCCTCTGCTATCTCACGCAACTTCAATTTACGATCGGATAAAACGGTTTTATGGACTTTTTTTTTTTTGATGCTTTGTGGAACAACTTTAGAATTTAGGCGACTTGAACGTTCAGCGTCCTTTCTGTCTGTGCGACCACGTTTTAAGTCTGTATACTATCTCTTAACCATTGTTGGAGATGAAGCAGTGTCCAGATAACGCTTATCAAGCCATTGATTTGCTTGAACAGTGTTTTTCCCCATCAAAAAGCAATGTTCTATTAATACACGAAACTCTTTTTCATCCATGATTTCTAAGCAAACAAAAGTTTACTTCACTAAAACCACTGTAACGTTTCAACTAAAGATATTATCATGAAATTTTAACACGTGCCGTTTAAAGGTAATACTACCAGGTTAGGCTTAGGAAAGTTGGAAGGTATTGCCATCTATATGTTAGGACTTGGACATTGAGTGATCTGTTAATGTTAAAATTCACGGATGATGTTTTTTGGTAAATAAATGTCCATTTTTCTAAATTAATAAAAGGAGTTATTTTCTTAGTTAAAACTAATTTCTGTGTTGAGTTTGTTACTCAGAAGTAGGTTATTAAATACTTAAACACTAACAGGTGAAGAAATTTAATACTTTTTATAAAGTGAACTCTTTTTTTAAAAATTTAACAGAGATTTCGGTGAAATTTTAGTTTGCTCTAACAATACCCAACAGAGACCAACAATACCAACATGTTTTAGGGTTTTTTAATAATAAATCGCCCTGGAAAAAGTTAGCTCCTCTTAAAGTCATGATGAATGAATTCTATCAAATATTTAGAAATATTACGCAGTAGAATTGTTCAATTCATGATAACATGTGACGAAACATTTCAACAGAACTTGGTTCCTTGTCACAATTCGACATCAGTCCAGAATGTTATGCGGGAATATAAAATACGTGCTTGTTTGGCTTGATAATTCATCAGATCTAAATTCTATTGAGAACTTAAGACGTATTCTCAAGAATCGTTTAACTAAGAGGAACTGCTCGACGACAGAACAGATGATAAAAATTTCTACACAAGTGTAGTTCCTCGATGATAAAATCAAGAAATGTGCAATACACTATAGCGGAGTTAATGCTAAAACGTGTTCCAGAGATCATTTCTGCTAAAAGAGAACGGATTTTTCCGCCGTTTGTCCCAATTTATTCGAACAGTATAGTAGAAAGGAAAATGGCTTTCTATTTTGCCACTTATTATTGTGATTCTTTCCTATGTATATATACATTTATATCAATTATAATTATTTAATAAAAAGCAACTAAAATAAAATTTTCCTTTATTGGCCTAAGTAGGAATTGATTTTAAAAGAATTATTTATATTACTTGTTTGCAAGAAAATTGCATTCAAATCATTTTAATGATATTTTTAAAACAATTTTGTGTGTACATTCTCATTCAGATGACACAAAACATCAAAGAATATTCATTTATACTCTTTTTCAAAATCTCGGTGTTAAAAAATATTTTTTCTACGACTACATGTACCTTTAGTGGTTTCCTTAAGAGTTTTCTTAAATTTTGCCTGTTAAGATTTCAGGAAGATCAGTATATAGAATTTTTTTCGCTTGGGGTATTTGGTTCAAAAGTGATAACGTAGTTTCATTCATGTATAATGTACAGGTGGTTATCCAAATTATGAACGCACCACAGAGTTTTAAAGAATCCCTTATTAGTGTGATGTAGGACCACATTTGGCTTCTAATACAGCTTGGATTCACCTAGACATTGATTCATTCAAGTGCTGAATATTGTTTAGAGGAACATTGTACATTCTTCACTGAGATATTGTTTGAAATTTCTGGGAGAGATGCCGGTGTAGGATATCGAATCCATATTGATCAGTCTTAAATAGATCATACCGGTTCAATTATATTAAGGTCAGGTGACTGTGCGGATCAAGGTAGACGATAAACTTCAACCTTGTGATCCATAAACAACGTATGAACAAGTCCCGCTTCATGGATAGTGCATTATTATCCTGGAAAATTCCATCTCCTGTAGGAAACAAAAATTACATCATAGGATAGACCTGATCAGCTGAAATTTTTTTATACTTCTCTCCCAGCGATATTTCTTTTCAGGATTATGATTGGTCCAGCAGAACAACCCGATACGGCTGCCCATATCATGACAGATTCACCTACATGCCCATTCATACGTGAACCGGTCCTGTTGTAGAGGAAAGTGTGAAAGACGTAGACCATATTAATTTTTCTCCCACTTATCAGTCAACCAGATTCTGTGAGTATGGCACCACTGTAGACAATTTTTGGCATTAACATGTGTGACAGGTGTCTTGGGAATTGTTGCTCTGTCGAAAATGTTTTGTTTATAAAGGTGGCTTCTATAACTGTAATCATTGGCACAGTAGAATCCAGATGATAATTGAGCTCTGTGGTTACATTTGCTGCAATTGACATTGCTGAATTGCTGAACATTGAATTTGCTGCTTTAGACATTGCAATTTGTTTCAATACTCGTCGGTCTCTTTCAATGCGCTTGTCTATCCGTCCACTATTTAGCTTTGCCGCGCTTTGTGTATGTTATCATACTTTAAATACTATACCTCTAGAAACTTCTAAAAGTTGGGATTTTTCAATCGCACTGGCTCTAGCTAGACTGACTCTTACAATTTGACCCTTTTGAAATTCTGAGATGTCTGATATTTTACGCTTTTGAAAAAGATTCAAGACTTACAGAACTTTAATAAAGCTCCCACAAACTACCAGAACATGTACAATTCTATTTATAGAAAGAAACTGGTAACTATAAGTATATTTTAATGCTTAAGAAGCGTATTCAAAATTGTCAATATATTCACATGTGCTTTTATTATTTTGATAACCATCAATAATTTCATCTGTGAGGAAATTATAGTATTTTACTGAATCTTAATATCCTTGCTTACACATTGAAGAGTATTATTGGATAAATATACTGCTGGCCACACAAAATGCAACACCCTGAAGGAAGCATGCAAAACATGTGAAATTTACATCATGCGCTGGCAGCAATGAAATCTGCAAATCATTAGTATTATAGCCCAGACGCACATCACAGGTGACCGTATCGCCACCCGCTATATAAGGGGAGAACAGATTACCGATTTGAAGTACGGCTATTGTTCTTTGTACAGTTTTTTTCGTACGATGTTTACCGATGCCTCGTGGAAGACATTGAACGTCTTTCGAACAAGTTTCTGAATTTGACCGAAAAAGAACAGTAGCCTATAGAAATTGTGGATTATCCTTCACAGAAATCGGTCAACGTGTAGCACGAAACCAATCAACGGTGATGCGGATCTGTCATCATTAGATGCAGGAGAAAACGAAGGACCGACGGGGCTAATCACACCCACCTTAGTGCGCTATTTAATGTGATGATAGGTGGATTGTGTGCATGACAGTAATGGATTGCACAGCCACATCACGAATCATAGCACAACAGATTCAATCTGTTATGCATCACTTTGTGTCCGCTCTTACCATTCGACGCCGCTTGCAGCAGAGTGGAATGTCCACAAGGCATCCATTGCTTCATTTATCCTTGACTGGAAACTGCAGGCGTTTGCGCCACCAATTGTGCGATGAACGGTGGAGGACATGGACAACGGAATGGAACGACATTGTGTTTACAGATTAATCACGCTTAGGCCTGCAACATCACGATAGTCGGATTGGAATTTAGGGACACCGTGGTAAAAGTCTGCTGAACTGTTGCGTTATGCATTGACACTGGTAATGCACCCGGTATTATGGTTTAGGGTGGTATTGGATTTCACTGCCCGACGCTTCTAGTACGCATTAAGAGTACTCTGAACAGCCAGGGCTATATCTCTGAGGTGTTGGAGCCCGTGGTCCTCCCATACATTCAGCGCTTGCCATCAGCCATATTCCAACAGTATATGCTCGACCACACGTGGCGCGCAATATTCAAGAGTTCTTCTTTACCCTTTCTTACGCGTGGTCCATGCTTACACAACGACTGGTCTGGGATACACCACCCACTGTAACACCAGATTAACTGTGGCAGTATGTGGATGTCGCATTGAATGCTGTATCCTAAGGATACATCCAAAGTCTCTTTGATTCTATGCCGAGGCGTGTGGTGGCGGTTATAGCCAACAATGGTGGCTACACTAACTACTGATTTCGCCATCATCCACAAGTAACAAGAAGCTGTAATTTTAAGCGTTTGGTCTTTCTACAACATGTTATTCGCCAAATACTTGTAATTTTGCTGTGATATCTGTCGTCCTTCTTGGTGCTGCATTTTGTGTGGCCAACAGTGTAGCATTAACAACCTTCTTTTCGTAATCTGAATACTGTTTTTAAATTTTTAAATGAAATAGAATGCTTTTATAGTGACATAATATTAATTATTTGAATTATATTCAATATTTTTTTCAGTTTAATGTTACTGTTAACGTGACAGAAGTAAAGGAAGAAAGAAAAGATGTACCGCACATTGTCAATTTTAAGAGAATGGACTATTTCGACAAAATATTACCTCAAGATCTCATGAGATTGTCACGTAAATTTGGTGTGTACATATCATTTTGTCTATATTTTTTGTTATAATGATAAATGGCTATTAACTTTCTATACGCTCCTTTCTATACACTTTCTACACTTATTTTACTTTAAAATTTATTTTCATTGTTTATTTATATTACAAAAAAGAAGATTTGGGGAATTATTCGTCTTGCTAGGTATTTCGAAAAATAAATTATTGATAGGTCTCTGAATTTATATTTGCGAGAACATATTTTAAGTTCAATGAGTTTAAATGAAAAATAAGGAAAAGCACGAAAGCTCTTAAGCTGTTTATTGCTAATAAATCTTTCATCCGTTCAAAATGTTCTGGAAAATTTATTTATGATACGTGTTTCTAAATATACATAAAATAAAAACAAAACTTTTTATAATAGCGTTTTAATTTTATAAATTTTCAAATGAGAAAATTTATTTATCTAAAAGGGATGTTCCGAAATTATTTCGTCATTTTTTGAAGAAAAAAAAGACTATGCTCTCTTTAGAGAGAGAGAGAGAGAGATGAAACAAACAGTTCTAAAAAGAACCGTCATCTATTGCTGGTTCAATTACGCAAGTCGTGTCTGTGTTAAAGGATAGACGCATGGTCTGTCTGCCAAAGAAGAGAGAGTAACATTAGATCGGCGTGCCCGAGGTAATTCAAGAACAAATCTTGATGAAAGACAGAAATGATGACAGCCAATGGAAGCTCGGGCAAGAATTCCTTGAGTTGCTGGCATCAAGTCTTACCAGAGTGATTTCTTTAAAGTGATTGCGCGATGCGAAAAATTTCTCATTGTCGATTGCGACTACGTCAAAAATAGTGTCAACAAATTTTTCCATTTTGCTATTCAATTCACCAGTGGAACGTGTGTCTAATTAACTGCGCATACTTTTTATGATGTTTCTCATTTCGAATAACGTGGGAACATGAGCTGCATTAGTCATTGCATTTCCGTCATCGGAATCTGCATTAATTATATTTTTTAAACTTTGAACAAACTCCAAAATGTATTTGCCATAATTGAGGCTGTACTCATATTATCATCATCTATTGCAACAAATTCTTCCAATGATACAGTAGGACAGTCCAATAATACATAAACCTTCTCAAGCACCCCTCTTGAGTTTGTCTGCGCAGCTGATGTTTTTAGTATTTTGCTCATTCCCAGGAAGGAAATCTTTTCGTGTAAAGAGAAAAAAAATTATGAAAACACACAGTAGTTTGTCGGAACTGTTGTATTATTTCGCGTAAACCGATTTTTTGTTTTAAGCGTTGTCTCGTTAAAGGTATTTCACTGTACAAGGGAACAAATGAATGGAATAAATTCTGTTAGCTTCAAATAGGGTTGCCAAAAAAAAGCTATCACCGTTGACATTTGGCGTTTTTATTTACAACAATTTTATTGGAAAATATTCCAATGAAATCGCTTGTCAACATTCACCCCACCCCCTGGTTGACATCTTAGAAAGTTACAGATTTTTTTTCCCTCTTAATTCGGCTTATATACGAGTTTCGAAATTAGGGTATATAAATCTTTGAGGATAAAACGTATTCTCGGTCTGTGTGTTCATGGATCTTCTTACACTCGGAAATTTACGGTATATGTTACCTTCAGTTCCATAAAAATTTGTAATTACTTCAATTAAACAAATAATTATTAACACAAATTAAGACAAATACATTACAAATACGTTTAACATGAAAACGCTTAAGGCGGAATATTGGTTAACACGAAACAATGCAGCAATCCCGACAAACTACTATGCATTTTCATGCCTTTATTTCTCTTAACACGAAAAGAAAATCGCTTAAGGTATCCGACTGGTTGCGACAACTTTTTTTTTAAAAAAAGGAGATATGGGGATTTGTTTGTTAATTTTAGATTTGTTTGGTGCATTCTAAGAAAAATGTGCTAAAATTAAAAAGAGAAAAAGAAATTATTATTACTAAAATGGGAAAAAATGGGTAAAGACAAAAAATAACATAAACGCGGCCCAATCTGCACCAAAGGTTTATGAACAAATTTTCAATTTTTTCAATCTAATGTGTTGCTATATTATTCAATTTTGAAGTGACCAGGATAAGAGATATTTTCTTTTTTACAAAAGTTAAAGTACTTTATCTCGGTAACTATATGAAAATGCTTAAAAAGACAGTGATTATATTCACATAAGGGACTGTAAATTTTGTAATAAAACAGTGATTGATAAATCTGAAGGTTAAAACAATTTACTATTATACAGAACTTACAGAAAAAATTTCAGTTAATTATGTTCAAAACTTTTTTAGCAATCGCTGACCCCGTTTGATTATTTTCAAAAAATCACATTTCGAGTAAAACGCGTTTTAAAGTATGACATCTTGCTTAAAGTATAATGGCATCTGCTTTTACTAAAGCATTTGGTAGTTTTTGTTCTAGTAAACGGAAAATGATAAACTTGGTATTTTTATAAAGCTAATAATGGCCCATAAAATAAAATCACAAAAAAAGTGTCAATTTTTGGCAAAATTCACAGTTTTAGGGTAGTCGGATACCTTAACACTAAAATAATTGGAATGAACAAAATACGGAGAACACAAGAAATCAAAGATGGGTGTGAAATTTATAGGGAAGTGGTTTCACATTATTTTTCTGTATTATTGATTGGGCTCTCCTACTGTACCATCGGAAGAATTCGCTGCAGTAGATTATGATAATGTGTGTACAGCCCCAATTTTTTTTATGGCAGACAAAGACATTTTGGGGTTTGTTCAAAGCGCAAAAAATATCATTGATATAGATTCCGTTGGTGAAAATGAAATAAATAATTCAGCTCCTGTTCCCAAGGCATCCGAAATGAGGAATATCATGAAAAGTATATGTATATATTTATAGATGCACATTTCAATGCTGAGATGAATAACAAAATGGACATAGAACAATTTGCTGACAATTTATTGGTAAAAAAAGAGAATTCAAAGAAAATACAGGTAAGCCTCCTTTAACGCGGTACTTGTGCAACTTGATTTCGCTGCAACGCGTTTCAGATATTGAGTATTTTTTTCCATAACGCGGTTTATATAAATTTTCCTACAACGCGTTTGTTGTTACATATTCTATTACGCTTCAAATAAAAAAATTACATAAAGTGGCATCACTGTAGATTTTTTTCAACACTGGCAACCCTTGACTGCTCGAATTATCGGGAAAAAATCAATCAGGTAAACTACGCATTTAATAATTCACTTTTTTCTGTTAATATCTACACGTCACTTGTGACGTTTAGATATTAACTCCTACAACTCGATTTCTTATAACGCGGCTTTTTTGAGGAACGTATCTACCGCGTTGTAGGAGATAATTTTCCAAATTATCTAATAAACCTGTAGATAATTTTCCAAAAGCTCTATCTCAATGTTTTGTTTTTCAAAAAACCCCAAAAGTTTGTATTAAATTTCATTTAGTTCTTGTACTTTTTTGTTTCGTTGATTTTTATTAAATGCATCATATATACATACCTTTGCTTATAAAATGTACTCTAATAGCTTTAATATTTTTGACTATATGCTTTTTTTTTGTAATATCTTTTAACACGAAAAAATATTTCAGTCCCCCTCAGTTTCGTGTTAAGCGATTTTCACTGTATTATGACAAATGTGTTTACCCTTCTAAATATTTGATACTTTTTTCTATTGTGTTCAAATTACTGTGTCTTTCTTGAAATTAATTCTTTGTGTTTTTTCGGTAGAGGAACCTCCAGAAGATTATTCCTTTCTGAATATAATCCCAAGGAACAGAGTAGCTCAAAATGCGACAGTGGTTGCACAACGTATGAGTGCTAAATATTTTTTATTTGATACTTTTACAGTCAATTTAAGGCTTTATACGAATATTGCATTTTTAACTATTCCACGTAATAACTGGAATCACGTATTTCCAGCCAATCAGTTCAGAAATTCTTGTGACATCACAGTCACGTGATAAATACAATCAAGTGTTTCAAGTCAATCAATCACTGTAGCCAACTTCTGCTATTTGCATAAACTTTCTTTTCAACAAGATTACATATTTGTTAATAATAATAACAAATATATATATATATATAAAATAAGTCAATTCCTACTTTAAATGGATGAATAGAAATTATTTTATAAACGGCTGAAAATTTGAACAAGATATATATATATATACATCCCTCTGACCCAGTATTGGCAAATACAGGTGAAGCTTGGCTAGCCGCAAAACTTTGTTTAAACCAGCAATCTTGGTTCCTAAAGTCAGGAGTTTGCTATAGTACTACTGCGGCTAATATATATTTCTTACTATCTTTACTAGTTATCTTAGGTTTTATAACTATATTTTGTGTATATATATAAATTTATATAGGGAGAGAAGAACTAAAATAGCAGGAATTGAAAAAAATCATGATTTGTCTGCATTGTTGTAACAATGCACACCCGGTGGTGTGGCTAGTTTGGCTGAAAAACCAATTTTCGACCCCCCAACTTATTTATTTTAATTAATTAAATGTAATTAATGAATTAATATTTGAAAAACTGTATTGACATCAAGTATCATCCACCACAAGTTGAAAAAAAATTATCTGAACTTATATATATATATATATAATTGGATGAATAGAAAGTTATTTTATTAACGATTGAAAATTTGAACAATATATATATATATATGTATAGGGAGAGAGTGAGCTAATAGTAGGAATTGATAAAACCTAAATAAATTAAAGTCACTTGTTTTAAAAGTACTCGTATGATATTTTTTTATTATGTGGAAAGTTTTTTTTTTTGAAGAAACTTAATATTTATACATGTATATCTTTGCATAATTATCAAAACTAAAATTTATCTAAATTTTACAAATAGAGCATCCCTTACAAGTCTAATATCAGTCTAATAATCATTTCAATGGAGAACACGCTATTGCTTTTATCATGAGACCATCATGAATTTACTCTATTATTATTGATAATTATTAGGTTATCTATGCATAGGGATTGCAATATCGGACCAAAAGCTCAATACCGGTATTCTATATTTTTAGTTCTTAATACCGGGATACCAGTTTTAATACCGGTAGTAAAAATTTTAGAAAAAGAAAAGATCACACAGGTGTTTCATTGTTTTATTTGCCAGTTTTATTAGAGAGTGTAAATATCACAAAAAATAATTTGTAGCTTATAAATAAAAGCAGTCTATAAAGAATCAGAAAAAAGTAAAGGAATATCTTGTTTATTTAAATCACAAAAAAGTGTAAATGTCATTATTCAGTCTGTGGTACTATTACAAATTTTTGAAATGTGATCTTAAAAAATTATAACGCATCAATTGTACTGTCATTAAACCTGGAACGTAATTTCGTGCAAAAATTAACAGCTGTCAAAAACGTTCTTTCCGCATCTACGCCAGTTGGTGGTATTGTTAGCAATATATGTGCGATAAACTTTTCCCAAGTATTTACCTCTAAATCCCTTATCTTCAAATGAAATGATTTCCCGTCGGATGGTTTTGGATACAGCCCATTTTTGTTCCAGCAACATTTCTTTTTTACTATCGATATTAGTGTCATCATCATCTTGGATAACTGTACTGAGTTCTTTTGAATATAGATAGAATTGTGGGTAAAAAACTTGAAGAAAATTTACTATAAACTTGATCACATTTGAACTGGTTGGTCTCTTTTCTTCTTTTTCATTTTTATTTATAAAATTCTTATAATTATGTTAATACCGTAACACATTTTCTATTTCGGTATGCCTTTCTTCTGTGTGATTTTTCAGTGCAATATATAATTCTTCAGATAGTTATGTGCGTTTTTCTTTCAGTGACTGCAACTTGAAGTTTATTCTTGCATTAGCTGTTGATAAATTAGAATCTCTCCTACATAATGCCTCTACTGCCTGTTTCATTTAATTTCCTTTTTCATTTCAGTATGCCAAAAAACCGGTATTTAAACTTGTGAATACTGGTATTACAAAATTGTACAAACGGCTCAAAGTACCGGTATTAGGTATCCCGGTATACTGGTATTGCAATCCCTATCTGTGCAGTAATTGTACTAGATTACACTTAACTAGTCAAATTCAAAGTTTTATGTATGCTTTAATGTTGATTGTAGTCAAATTTTTCCAGATGTAGTTTGTATAAATTTTCTTTTTTTACTGATTGGCCCCTATTTAGTTTAATTCCTCAATTTTAATGACAAAATTTAGAACTTATTAGTAATAAATATCTTTGAATATATTTTAGCTATGTAATTATTTTGTCTAATGTAACCATGGTGATTTTAAAGTGTAATTTTATGTACTAATTCTAGGTTCTAAGAGAACCAAGAGACAAGATGGTAAAGAAAATAGCAAGCTCATTCTGAAAATTACAATATGTGCAAGGTAATTTGTGTGTGTGTGTTCGTAATGTATTTATTCCATATACTCATTTTTGAAATGTAGTTGATAATTTCGTTTGTTGCTTGCGGCAGTTTAAAATATAGTATCGAATTATTTTATACCGTAATCTTAATATATTTGAAATGGTGGATGTATTTAGCAGATGATAAGAAAAGAAGAATGTATTGAAAGGTTGCTTAATGAATACCCAGCATTCAAATTCTAAGGGCTCTTTCATACGTGTCAGCTTATGCCGCACGTAAGAGAAGAAGCTTTTGTCGGGAATTCTTAGGAAAGAAATAATCTGTATATCTTTGCGGGTAGTTCAATGGCACTGCTTTCTATGCCACTCCCTCGGTCTTTCGAAAACGAATGTCTTCCTACTAGTTGACAAAATAAAAAAATAATGTGGAAGATAAGTTATTCATACATGGCTACATATGTATTGAGAATGGGGAAAGTTTTTTATTGTTTTTCCGTACTTGAGGTATTCGACTACCCTAAAATTGTGAATTTTGTCAAAGACAATTTTTTTTGTGATTTTATTTTATAAGCTATCTTATTAGCTTCATAAAAATACCAAGTTTATTATTTTCCGTTCACTAGAACAAAAACTACAAGTGTTCTAGTGAAAGCAAATACCATTACTATAAGCAAGATGTCATACTTTAAGACGCGTTTTACTCGAAATTTGTATTTTTAACACGCTTTTATAAGTTTCACTTGTATGTAACGGAATCTTAGAACTCTATTTTTACCCACTTTGAAAGGTCAGATTAATTCGAAATTTTGCATACTTATCAAGAACCGATGACAATATAATAATTTAATAATTTTGTTCCATTGTCCTGATCAGGAAATCAGGAATAAGGATTATTTAGATTTGGTGACTAATTCCATATACCACTTCCAGATTTGGCTACTAAAAGATTAAGGTGCAACCCTAAAAATGAATACACTTGTGGTTAATAAAAATAAAACAAACCAAAAAGTGTTCTTTATGTGAGAATGGGAAAAATGAGTGTGCGTCAGCAATTTCTTACCATAATATAAAAAATTGTCTAGTTTTTCTAAAAATGGAAATGAAAAAAAGACAAATACATGTGGAAAAAACAGTTTATATTCTAACTGCTAAATATATTTTATTTTTATAAAGCAATACGTTTAAAAGCTGATAATACGATTGAAACTTAATATTTCTTCTAACACACTTTTATTAATTTGACCTGTATCTATAGAGAAGGCATCTGAAATATAGCGATACGGGACTGAACCCAGGCCCTGTAAATGGACCCGTTAATTAATATTCATTGAAGAGCGAAACTAATTCCAGCAGCTACGTAATCCCCCCCCCCTCGGCTCTAAATATCAAACTTAAGGATAAATTCAACAATGAGTATATGATAATTTGAAAACTAAAAAAACACGCTTATATTGTAGATCGAACTAAAAAAAATGAAAAATAAATTATGGTTTAAAAAAAACTAAAAAACGCGCTTTTATAGTGAATTGAACTAAAAAGTAAAAAAGTAATTCTTAATATAAGAATAAAATGATTAACAAGAAATTAATGTCATTGGGGTAAAAGCGTGGGGGTGGGGGTGCTTTGTACTACATTTTTGCACTAACTCAGCATTTCGGAATAGAACTAGTAGAAATTATAATAAGTAATATAGAGCACCACCCCCTCGCTTTTATCCCAATGACATTAATTTTCTCGTTAATCATTTTATTCTTGTATTAAGAATTATTTTTTTTTAACTTTTTAATTCGATTCACTATGTTTTTTAGCTTTTTTTTAACTATAATTTATTAAATGCTCAAATGGAGACAGCGATTGCTGAAAAAATTTTGAAAATAATTAACTGAAATTTTTTGTGTATGTTCTGCATAATAGTAAAAAATTTTTAACCTTCAGGTTTATCAACCACTGTTTTATTACAAAATTTACAGTCCCTTATGTTAATATAATCACTGTTTTTTTTAAGCAATTTCATATAATAATTAAGATAAAGTGCTCTAGCTTTTGTAAAAATGAAAATATCTCGTATCCTGAAGGTCATTTCAAAAATGAATATCATAGCAACACAAATTGAAAAATTGAAAATTTGTTCATTAAATTTTGGTCTAGAATGGGCCGTGTTTATGTTATTTTTTGTAAATTTTTACTAATATTTTCCCATTTTGGTAATAATAATTTCTTTTTTCTCTTCTTAATTTTAGAATATTTTTCTTAAAGTGTACTAAACAAATCTAAAAACCCCAAAAAAATTACCATACCTCCATTTCTTAAAAAAAAAACGTTGTCGCAAGTAGTCGGATACGTTAATTAATGAACCTATCAGTTCGGCTCTCCATTTCCTCTTAGGTAGAGGTCTTCAACCTTTAACGTTTAACGCCATATTAATAAATCCACAATGATCCACGGGCTACATCAATAAATTTATAATAATCCCCGAGCCACAGGACTGTCAGACAACCAAAGTAGTCAGGAAATTTAAATAAGAAAGGGAGGTTATCTAACAAAACTGCAACTGGTTCTAAGGGAAGAGCTGGTGTTACAGATTTGTAAATAGATAATGGTTTAAAAAACGTTAAATGGAAGTCGAATTAAAGTACTTTGCGTGTTGAAGATAAAAATCCATCTTTTCTTCTTAAATCTTCTGAGAATTTATGCATTGTCAGATTTTTTATATTTAAAATTATTTAAGTTATAATGAATTTTTTGAAAAATCCATCATATTACGAAAATTCTCAAATGGATATCAAGCATATCAATAAAATTTTTAAATATCAAGAACAACAAAAAATGGCGTTTCTTACGACAAAAAACAGACAAGGCAATATTTTCCGAAATTGCCTCAGATTCAAATGAAGGATTATTAAAATGACTTTAGCGGACCATTCTTGGCCAACCAGCCACGAGTTGAAGATCCCCTTCTCTAGGGCACTTTTCAGTCAATTTTGTTTTCGTATGTGAGAGGAATTCGTCCTCTCTCTTCTTACTTGGTATGCAGTGATTGGAAGCTCGTTTAATTGGCTCTAAGTTACCTCGAATGAAACGGCCTTAAGCAGGCTTATGAACATCTGACAAAAGAGTGCAATTCATTAATACATGTCGGGGATGTTTTTTGAAGTGAAACTTCTTTGCGGACGGGAGTGAATGGGAAATTTACCCAGTTTTGCGTAACAGTGAAAAAGCAAATGGAAGTAGTGATTCCCCCCATCCCCCAAAACGTCGCCATGGTGAGGAGATACCGAGCGGGAGGAAAAGACAGCGGGGGTACACCACGTGACTTGCGTCATATCCATGAAAAAGTTGGACGATTGCTAAGGGGGAATTGTGCATCAAAAGTATATCTTGCTGCTACGGACAAAAGGTGCTTAGGTATTGTTGAAATTAAGTGAGTACCCATGCTACTCTTGTAACGAACTCGCGTGGCGTATTTTCGTAGTTTTTATGAAATAAACGTGCCGTTTTCAACGAATAAACGCACCCAAAATATTACCACTATATGGCTCTTCCCGTTACGGGAGTGTCTGAGGAATTGTGTATATATCACTAACGTTCACGCCAGAATCGCTACGGAGAGCGTCTTGTAAACAAATACAGTAACTTTTATGAGTGATGCATTAAGTTTATATTATTAATTTTTATTTCCATTGAATCAAAATAAATTCTGGTCAGATAGCCTAGAGCAAATGCAAAAAGAGGAAAAGAGATCCGTGAAAGAAAAAAAAGAAAAACTTGCAGCAATTCCTGGCGAAAGTCTATAAATCACCGTGGGTGCTTTTATCATCTTTATCCATAAAGTTTTAGTGCTGTACACATCAGAGACTGTTGCAATCTTTGGATCCGATGATGATTAAAAGCCGATTACCTTAACTGTAGACTTTAATGTTAATTTTGCTTCAGAAGAAGCAAAGCCACTCATTGAATTCTTGAAACGGAAACTGAATTTGACAATGAATACTGATTCTAGAGAAGGAAAAACAATATAAGATTGATGCAGTTTTCTCACATTTTCTTGATTGACTACAATGGAGGATTTTATATCCTACTTTAGTTACCACTCATCTATTGTGTCTTTCTTGGAAAATGATGATGCAGAAAAATGAATAAAAATATTTTCATACAATAAATTAAATTCGAGTTTTATTTGATTAAAGTTATCCCAGCAGTACGAGTAATTAGATCTATTCCTGCATTTACGGCTAACGTCGCCAAAGAAGTTTAACTTCTATCGCGTGGCTTTCCACGTTCTTTTTTTTTTCTTGAGATATCTCTACTTATCCTATTAACGAGAAGGCATCTCACAAAAAAAGAAAAAAATTGTTTTATTGAAATAGATTCAGCGTATGTATGTTGAAGCTATTTCAAGAACAAGTATTTGCACTTGAAACGACTCTTTAGGATGAAACATAAAAGTCCATTTTTTCTTTGATGCATTTTAAACACGTGTCTGACTATTTTGATTTTCATTTTTGTTTGAGCTCACAGTAGTGGGAAATAAAAGTATGTAATAATCGACTGGTTGTAGAAACATGGCTCAGTACATTTTATCGTAATCATTCATGTAAAATGTTGCAAGCTATCTTTTATCAAAATTCAATAAAGGACCCCAAAATCTCTATAGATATATGCAATATTCTTTCGCCATGGCAAAATTTGCTGTTTCTGAGCATGAATTAAAACAAACATTTTTTTCTACATTAATTTGGTATTTTGTTTCCGTAATCGATTATCATTTTGATAATCTTCTTAATTGATTCAAAGAAAACCTGTTCAAATTTAAGTTTTAATTAAACCTACAACCATACCTACGCCTCTAAGTAAAACGGTATTATTGTCAACTCTTGAAATACATTTAATTTTCCATTTTGAAAAGAATTCTAGTAGATGAATGACAACCATGAGAATATGAATCTTTTTTTCACATTATCAACTTCCAATGCTTGGAATTTATTTGTTTTTTCAAATATTTTTAATCAAACGGCAAAGAAACGATAAAAACAAAAGAGTTTGAAGTAGACAAAATCCGGGAGGGCATTATTAGTTATAAATAGAGTAAAACAACATCAACAGAAAAAGTTAAATTAATCATATTAAGTACTATTTCAGGTTGAAATATTGCTATAAAAACTGTATCATAATTTTGTTTAATAAACATTGGATTACATAATTGAAACTCATGCAATGAAATACTTTTAATGTAAAAACGTTTAAGATGAAATAAGACAACGTTCTCGACAAACTTTTTTTATGCATTTTTCTCTTAACGCGAAGAGAAAATCGCTTAACACGAAAAACTTATTCTTCTGTGAATGAACAATATTCTGAAAACTCCAGTCACGTAAGCAAAATTTAAAGAGTGGTGGGAAATGCAAGAGAGATGATTTCCCATATTTCTTTCTTTATTTAAGCAATTTCACCCTCCATCCCTAAAAACGCCACACAAAAACATCTCCTCTCTCATCAGTTGTCTTTGGAATTCGTTGATGAGTACATCGCAGTGTGAGTAAAAATCAGAGAGTTTGGTTCACATTTTTTTCCTTATTTCAGAAAAAGAAAACCTTATTACCACAATGGCAAAAAGTGGTGTAAGCATGCTTTTATCTCGCTTAAAAGAAAGATGGAGCTTCTTAAGGCTTTTGATCAAAAACAGAAGACAAAAACGGAAATCTGTTAAAGTTTTTTATTGTAAGCTATATTCCAGCAATAGTTTAAAAAATAGAGCAAATTAAGGAAAGGTTTGAACGAAGTAAGTTTGAGTCAAAACGAAAACGGATTAGATTGGCCAAGTGAGTGAGTGAATATTAACGTTGCAATGTTTAACTACACGAGGGCTTTTGGTGACAGACGTCGTAATTCTGAAACATGGTCAAGTGACGAGGACGTCACCTGAGCTGGAAACCCCTCTCCTAAATTCCACACCACGCCAGAGGATGTTTCAGCATCGACAGATTCAACGTGCATCACCCCCTATACGGTGGATTTTAGCGGTACCAGGCTCGAACTCCTGTCACGCCGGCCACGAGTTCGTTACTTTGACCACTAGGCTACTGCGGTCACTGAGATTGGCCAAGCACTAGGATTTAGAGAAGGCTTTACTTGTTTGGTTCAAACAAGCGAGATCTCCAAATGCTTCCATTGAAAATTTTGTATTAAATTTCATTAAATTCTTGTGAATGTTTCTGTTCCATTGATTTTTATTAAATGCATGCATATGTATGTAAATGCAAATGTACGTATCTCTATGCAAATGTACATATCTGTGTGTAAAATGATAAGAGTACAATCTTTGAATTTCGCAACAGTTGGCAAATATGATTCTTAATTTTATTGCTCTGTGTTTGAAAATGTTGAATTATATAATTACCCAAATATTTTGTCGTCGCGCTAAAGAATATATATATATATATAAGAGGTGTGACCCAATGTAATAAAGGGACACGCGGGGAATGGGTTTTTAACTAAGTCCACTATTTAATTAAACACATTTATTGGACAAAACAAACATTAATATACAAAATTAGAGAACTGATTACAATTAAAAGGGATCGGAACGCATGCTCATACGTCCGTACAGTTTGGAAGCTAGGTCATCACTGGAGATAGTTCAAGCCGCTAGAGGGCGTGAGTCTTTCTGCTGTTTATATGTGAGGAGGGAGGGGGGGTTACATATATACATATTCAACAAAATTAAGTTTATTAGAGCACATTTTATTTACATAGATGCGTATATATGCATGAATTTAATAAAAATCAATAAATGAAAATTAATACAAAATGAACTTAAGGCTGTTTTCACCAAATGTATAAGAGCATAAACTTAACGCGGAGTTCATTTTTAGAAATAAAAACTGCCTCAATTTTTATAAAAATTTGTGGCATTGTATAACTCATGTATTTGCTTATAATATAGTGTTTTTAAAATTTCAAAATATTTCAAAAAAATATATTTGGTTTTTTTTCTTTTAAAAGGAATAGCTCATTTAAGATTACGGTATAGGAGAAAAAATTCGATACACATTTTACAAAATAAAAAATGTGTTAACTACAATAAAAATGAGTAATATGAAAAAATAAGCGATTCTCTACAGAATAGTGAAGCCTGGATATAATATTAATGTTCGAGTACTTTTATACATGAAAGTTATTCCAATTTTGGGTCCTATTCTTTAACATTAGCCGAAGACAGCTTTAACAAAACTTTATACAAAATTTACAAGTTTTTTGAAAAACAAAACATTTATATTGAGTTTTTGGAAAATAATTTGATAATTTTTCTTTGCATTGGCTTCTTTAGCATCAATGTGCGTCTAAACAATTTCATTATGTTCCTCATTTGGGGTAACCTGAGGACAGAATTTACATTATTCATTTCTTTTTTGTGGTTGGAATCTATATCAATGATATTTTTGAGATTTGAACAAACTCCAAAATGTCTACGTCTGTCATAATTGGGGCTGTACTCACATTATCACTCTCTACTGCAATGAATTCTTCCAAAGTTACAGTAGAACAGTCCAATAATATAGAAACTTTCTCAAACATTTTCTTAAGTGAAAAAAAATTATCATGTTAAGCGATTTTCATTTCGTGTTAAGAGAAAAAATGCAAAAAAATACATAGTAGAGTTTGTTGGGACCGTTGTACTATTTCATGTTAACCAATATTTCGTCTTAACCGTTTTCGCATTAGGCGTATTTCATTGTAATTGAAATTGAGAGAAACTTCTGTAAAAGCCTATTTTTGAACTGTTCTACATGTTTGCGCGCGATTCGTTAATTAAAATGACAATAGTATAATTCTTAACTTAATTAAAAAGTTATATAAAAGTTATTTCGAGATAAACTTTTTGAAGCATGCAGTTTTTATTAAAGTTACTTTTTCGTTAAGAACACGTGTAAAATGTATCCTTGTAAACAATTCAGAAAAAAAATTAACTTTTTCAAACCATTATAAAAACAAATAATATTGGGTTGATGCATAATTATCCGGCGTTTATATCAGCGTGTTTTTCATCAGTGAAAAGTAGCGTTTTGTTTATTACTTTTGTATAAAAATAATCTTTTCTATTGTTTTTAAAAAATGCGTGTCGAAGTCCATAGTTATATTCTCCATATTATGCTGTACCACTTTGAGAAAGGATGGAAAGCAGCACAGTCATTTCGCGATCTCAACGAACTTTTTGGCACAGGAACAATCAGCGAAAGTCAGTGTAGGGAGTGGTTTTCCCGTTTCAAATCAGCTGATACCAGCTTAAGGATAAGCCAGGAAGAGATCGGCCATCGGATTTCGACGATCAGGCTCGGGATCGACGGTCGGATGACTTGGTGGCTTATGTCAAAGCGTGAATCGCCTCTAAGAATCGTGTCTTCTTCGCTAGTGGAATTGACCGTCTGCCAAGCAAATGGGAAACAGTAATTGAAGTAGATGGTGACTACGCTCCCGAATAATCGTTTAAACATGTTTTTGTCAAATATTTTTACTGATTTTTGTTAAATAAAATTTGTTGAAAAAACTCCGGATAATTATGCATCAACCCAATATGTTTTAATGTAATAAGGTTTTAATCGTAGATTGCACATTTTTTAGATACTTAGGAAATAAAGCAACTGGAATGAGTATTGTTGATGCCGGAATATTTTCTGGATTTATTGCAGACCAAGAGGATCTCAAAAAAGTAAGAATATTGCAAAGTTTCTCTTTCTAGCAAAGCTTTATTTACGCGTCGAAATCAAAAAGAACTCATAATTGATGGATTAATTATAAAATATAGGAGTAATTCGAATTTTAAAGCGTTCTTTTTCCTTATTATTTTCAAAGCTGTTCATTAAATCAATAAACTCTCCCATTTTAATCCACAAAGCGTTTTTTTCTTAAATAACGTTTCAAAAAAATTGTTAGACAAATTATTAGTTGCTTACTTATACTTATTAATGTTAATTATGTTTTGCCTTTATTAAAAGAAAGATATAAAACGGCATCTGATTGAAAAGAATACGGAATAATCAATTTGTGATAGCGGTTGGTTCCTGCTCACATCTGAACTCTCTTGTCTACCTATAAACCCGGCTAGAGGTGTGGGAGAAACAGAATAACCCCCAGACATGTTTTCAATCTAACAAATTTATTAGTTCTAATTATAAATCAGACACAATACAATTCTAATTAAGGTAGATGAAGCATAGTAGAGCGTGGAGGTGAGATTCTATAACACGGGGATACTACTACAAACCCTCAACTGAATCTAAGATAGCTGAAATACGCACAAATATAACTACGTCGCACACTAATAAACTAGCTTCTACTTAATCAAACTCACAGTACCTGAACTTTTTATGCATCGGATCCTACACTGGAAACTTCCAGGCGCTGTCTTTGGCTTGATCAATGCCGTTGGCTCCACGCTTTGTAAACTTAAACTAATTCCACTCCTTTTCAATCTTCAACCAACAACTAACTCGCAGACTTTATGTTAACTCCTACTTCCACACTCCGACGTATCAACTTCAGCGAGCCAACTCCAACGTGTCAACAACACTCAAACTCGCAAAAACAGAATTTATATAATATACCTCATTTAATAATCCCGTTTCCTTACTCGATGAAAGTTGGTAGAAATAACTATTTTCCTTAAAGAGATATGAAGGGTTTAGTAGAACCACGTATAGATCCGTCACAACTTTAGCGTTCAAATTGCTTAAATTAATTCTAAAATATACACTGTGCAATTCCCAACTACGTAAGTAATCTTTTAAATGTTACATTTATATAAAAATCATTCGTATTTATTAAAATAAAAATGTATTTACCATATTTAGTTGAAACGAGATCGTATCATTGAACGGTATGAAACCTCAAGCAAAGGAGTTATCTTCTACTTGGAAAAGGTACAGTATATTTCACAGGCATTTTATAAAGGAACTGTTCCTTAAAAATTAAATATATCGGAATTCAAATGTTTGCAATGAGAGTGTCATTTAATAAATTTTTCTATAGTTTTTATTGAACAAAGTAATTTTAAACTCATCAGAATTGTATTCATCATTTTTTAAATATTTTCTTATTTCGTAGATTAAATAAGTGATAGATATTTTCATTTATTTTCAAAACACAAGTTGGTGTAAAACTACTTTTCTCATTATGATAAAACTTCTAAAGTACATGGTGATAAAATCATTTTAGAAGTAAATTGAAGATAAAGCAGAGGAAATCATAATGAGGATGATAATGATTTGATCATTTTGTTCCTTTAACGATAAGCACAACAGAAAATAATAAAGAAATTCCATCAACATTTTTTTTAAATACAAAGGGGTCAAAAGTTCATAATTATAAAGAAGCACTTACATTCTGTATTTCCATGTAAATATATTTTATTGCGAGCAATTTTTTGTATTTTCAGAAAATTTATAATGTAGCTCATATGAAAGCCTGCCCGCTTAAGGCTCGGTAGTAGGAACAAAATTCTGAACACTTTATCCTATTCTCAATCCTAATTAATGTCGTATTCTAAATTCTAATTCAAACAACTTAATATAGTATAGGGCATATTGCAACAAATACAAGCGTGTGTTTTGTGTTTGGAATGAATATTGAGGCATTTTTATATCTAGCTTATATCTTGCATTTTAATATTTGTTGAAGGCAGATTTGCAAGGTACACAATAACCTTCACTCTAAATAAAATAAATAGTATACATATGTAGTGGTATCTACATAAGATAGTAATTGCCTCTGGACAAGGATGATCACTTTTGTCTAGTAAAATGTTACTTGGCTTCGGATCCAAAAGTCGCCGGTTCTGTCCTCCGGATAAGATATTCAGTATATGATATTCACGTATAAGATATTCAATAATTGATATAAGCTACATGTGCTGTTTATTTAACGAATATAATTTCCATTGTATTGGTATATATATAATGCATATATTTATATATAATTTTTCGTGTGAATTTAAATATTTTTAATTAATTTTCTGTCTCGTGTGTGCGTGCGTGTGTGTGGTGCGTGTGTGTGTGCGTGTGTGTGTGTGGTGTGTGTGTGTGTGTGTGTGTGTGTGTGTGTGTGTGTGTGTGTGTGTGTGTGTGTGTGTGTGTGTTGTTTTGACATGTTATTTACTAGCTTTATGCTAATATTCATTACTGGAATAAATTATGTTGTAATACACACATGTTTATTTTATTTATTTTTCCTCTTCTTTTTCATTTGATTGTCTCTACCTATATTTTGGTATTGTTTATATTCTATACACGTGGCTTACACATTTCTTTTCTTCATAAATTGCTCTCTATTTTAGTATCTAAATTTAAGCTTCCTCTTATTTGTAGGATATTTAATATATTCATTTATATATATATATAGAGAGAGAGAGAGAGAGAGAGGAAATGATAGATATATAGATACATAAATAGATAAATTGATAGATAAATGAACAGATTACAATCTTTTAGATCAATAATCTTTTTAAAACGGATTATTTAGATGTATCATTGCGTATTAATGATAATAAATTGCATTGTAATATTTATGATAAGAGATGCTTTTAATTTTAAAATTATTAAAGTGAACCATTGATATCCGAATATATAAATTTCTATACAAAGAAATACTATTTTTAACCATATTTATCGTGACAATATCTTGGTTAGTGATAAATTCATGTTAGACATAGTCAGCTCATCCCTAAGCGAAAAGAAAACATACACTCAAGAGCCAAAACATAATGACCACCTGTCAATAACGAGTTGGCCTACCTTTGGCGCGCAACACAGCTTCAATCCGCCTTGGCATGAATGCCACAAATCCTTGGTAGATGGCCAGAGACAGATTGTACCAGATGTTTAAGCAACGGTCACGCAAATCCGAGATATTACGAATTGAACTCTAAGCTGCCGTCCCATGACATCCCAAATGTTTTCTATCGAATTGAGATCCGGTGAGTTAGGTAGCCAGGACATTAACTGGAATTCAGCACCATGTACCTGGAACCACTCCAACACAATTTTAGCCTTATGACACGGGTCGTTGTCCTGTTGGAACATTCCATTTCCAGCTGGAAAAACAGAGGCCATGTAAGGGTGCAACTGGTCCACAATGATGTTCAGATACCCTGCAGCATTCATGGTCTGCTCTACTCGTGGACTCATGGTCATGGGACTCGAGTGGCACACGAGTGACTCTCCAGCATCAGTTAAATACCACTTACACCTGATCACGTGCCTTCCACGTCATCCAGGTGAGTTCATTGCAAAATGTAGGGGTGGGCATAATGTTTTGGCTCTTGAGTGTATATATATTTGATTAAAAAGACTTCTATCGAAAAAAAATTCGAGATAAGTTGTAAGTGGCACTCAGTACAGTAACCTTAATCAGAGCCGTCAGCTACGGATTATCTCTTATTGTTGTTGTCGTTGTTTTCAGTAAAAATTGCTGTACATGTCATTACATTATTATCTCAGTAACTTAATATTATTATTATATTTTGTAAAATCTCATGATTTCTTTAAAATAAAACCTTAGCACCCAGGGCAAGACGCTATAAATTGACCTGGCAATGAATGGGTTAATACTTCTTTAGCAATATATTATTTCATCGATGCTTATAATAATGGTCACTCAATTACTTGAGTAAATATAAAGAATGTAGTTAAAAATTGAATTTTTTAAATTCATCCACTCTTTCCGAAATTTTCCTTTTATTTGAAAAGTGAATTGATTTTTTTAAATCATTAAATTAGATTCCAACGGAGGAAGAATACTGCTTCCATTTCCATGTACACAAAGATTATGAAGTGGGAAACACACAGAGGAGTTTAGTAAAGGTTTATGACTATTACAATCCTGGTAAGAACTTTCTCAATTATTATCAATGCTCTTCGACCAAAACTTTATTCAATTGCTCTTTTGATAAGAAAATCATTCTTGTTTTTAAGTAACAAAATGGATTGACAGAAATATGCATAAATAAGTTTTTAAATTTACATACAGTTTTAAAATATTGGTTTCGTTGTTACTTAATTATACACTCAAGAGCCAAAACATTATGACCACCCCTACCTGTTTCAATGAACTCTCCTAGATGACGTGGAAAGCACGTGATCAGGTGGAAGTGGTATTTAAGTGCTGCTGGAGATTTGAAGAATCATTCTTTCACTTACACTTCTGTGTGTGATGGGAAAGGCTGCGGATCTAAGTGACTTTGATAGAGGGCAGATTGTAATGGCTCGGAACAAGTATTTCCCAAACTGCACGACTCGTGGGATGTTCGCGATCTACAGTTGTTAGTACTTATGCAAATTGGATAAATGACGGTGAAACCAGCAGTAGACGACATGGTGTTGGACGTCCACACGCTATCAAAGAAAAGGTAGTCGGAGACTGTCTCGCATGGTGAAGCAAAACAGGAGCCAGACAGTGGCTCAGCTGACAGCCCAATAAAATGCAGGACCAAGTAGAATAGAATCGGAGCACACTGTTCAGTTGACACTGTTGGATATGGGGCTACGCAGCAAAACGTCCCACTCGTGTGCCTTTGCTGGCCAAGCGTCATCGCCGACTGCGCCTGCACTGAGCCCGGGAACATCGCGACTGGTCCATGGATCAGTTGGAGAGAGTTGCCTGGTCAGATGAATCCCGGTTTGTCATTCATCACGCCGATGGCCGTGTCAGGATACGCCGTCTTCCAGGCAAATAGTTGCTCCCTCAATGTACTGTAGGTCTTACACAGGCCAGTGGTGGCGGTATTATGCTTTGGGGGACGTTCTCTTGGGCGTCTCTGAGACCCGTGGTTGTGGTAGAGCAGACCATGAATGCTACAGGGTATCTGAACATCATTGCGGACCAGTTGCAGCCTTACATGGCCTCTGTTTTTCCAGCAGGAAATGGAATGTTCCAACAGGACAATGCCCCGTGTCACAAGGCTAAAATTGTGTTGGAATGGTTCCAGGAGCATGATGCTGAATTCCAGTTAATGTCCTGGCCGCCTAACTCACCGGATCTCAATCCGATAGAACACGACGGCAGCTCAGAGTTCAAAGACCTCCAATTCGCAATATCTCGGATTCGCATGACTTTTGCTTAAACATCTTGTACAATCTGTCTCTCCGGCCATCTACCAAGAACTTGTGGCATTCATGCCAAGGCGGATTGAAGCTGTGTTGCGCGGCAAAGGTGGGCCAACTCATTATTGACAGGTGGTCATAATGTTTTGGCTTTTGTGTGTATAATGTTAAAAACATAATTTTCATACAATGAATTTATGTAGTTTCATATAAATGAAAGTTACTATTTATAATATTTTGCACTCCAAAAACGGAAAAATATTTATGCTCTTTTTGGTATCACATTAGAAACATATATATTTTAAACCAGTAGCTGCTGAAATTGCGTTTTTCATCTTATATACTCATGGGAATCTGGATAACTGAATCGAAATTAGTTAAGGCTGATTTATGCCGATCTAGCATTTACATTTAAATATAGAACTTATTCAAATTTTTTGTAAGAAATGTTTCTGAAACCTATGTTGATAAATAAATATTTTGTATTTATATGCCTTTCCTATAAATTACGAAATGGTTGTATGGCAAAATAAAACGTATGGATACATTTTCTTCATATCCTACAACTATTACACAAGTGAGTTTTATTGTTTGTGGCCCATAAGGTGTTCAAATAACAAACATACGCTCAACGAAAAGAATGCGGTAGACGAGTGGTAATGACCGCGAGTGCGTTGCCAGAGATATTTCAGTCCAACTGTATAGATGAGTTTTGATACCATTTAAAATTTTTCATATAATGGGGAAAATGTAATTTGAAACTGTCAAGGCTCAAGGTCCTCACGTTTGTTTGTTGAGAAGGCTAAAATGGTAGGGTACATGATTGCCTCACTTATGTATGATTAAAGGCCTCACACGTATACGTATTTGGAGCAAATTTCCTTGAAACCACCATTTTGAGCAATATCTACTCAATTGCCATAGTAACGGCTTCAAACAACTTTTCCCAAGTGAGTTGAAAGAATTGCTCAAAATTCCAGCCAATGGGGTTCTTCGTCTCCCTACGTGTTAAACAAGATGGCGGTAAGGATGTCAGCCCCAGTATCTTCAAATGCATCAGAAATGGCCTATAATATTTTAATGGTGTATAATATTTTAAGCAGAATGGTGCTCCATTTCCGTTTACAACCATTAACAAAAGTGTGAGCTGAATATAAGAAATAATATTGAATGTTCGTTTCCCGAAGCAGAAAAATTGGCGAGTAATTTTTTAATGTAAAGATAGGGTGTGGCTGACACCAGAGCGTGTCGTTTTGTTTAGGCTCAAAAAATTTCCCTAAGCGGTTGTTTCAAACATGAGTGTGTGATAAGGTCATAATGTGTCATTTTCATCACTTGGCCATGGCTCAAAATTACGAAATCTGTTTCTATTAGCTTCTCGATGCTTTTAAATGGGAAATAAACTAATGTGTTTAATTAACTCAGCTGTCCACATGCTAGACTTTGATTTATAGATGCATAAATTTTTCAGATAGTATCAGAGTTTTGGTCATTATCTGTTTTAAAAAATGCAACAGAAAAGCTTAACGGCTATGTGATTTTCTGGTGAAATACTGTGGCTTGATTATATTTTATTTAAAAAAGGGATTTATATATACAAGGGGTGATCAAATGAAAAGGTACGAAACGACACGGTGGGTACAAATATAGACTTTATTCAAAATATACACCATAGGCCTGAGCACAACGATCCCACTGATGAACAAGCCGCAGGATTCCTTGTTCCCAGAATTCCTGTGGCTGTGACGAGACCCAGTCCTTCACAGTGTCCTTGAGTACGTCGTCCGAGTTGAAGCGCTTTCCTTTCAGGTGTTTCTTCAGTGGACCAAACACATGGAAATCGCAGGGTGACATGTCCGGACTGTAGGACGGATGGTCCAACGTCTCCCATTGGAACTTGTCCAGTTCCATTTGTGTGACTCTGGAGACGTGTGGACGCGCGTAATCATGGAGCAGAACCACACCCTCCGTGAGCAGCCCCGGTCTTTTGTTCTTGATGGACCTGCGTAGGCGTCGGAGTGTCTCACAGTACACATCAGAGTTAATGCTTTTTCTGTGCTCGAGTAATTCTGTGCTCGCATCATTTGGACGCTGCTTTTTATAAGAGCCTTTGCTCTCTCCTGCGCATGCGGGCACCCGCGCATGATCCGATCCCAGTCAGAGTCTCCAATGGTATCCCGAGATGTCTCGCTACATTCTCCCTTGGCGGAATATGCAAATATTTAACTGTTTCATTTTTATGTCGTTTCGTACCTTTTCATTTGATCACCCCTTGTATATTAATTTCCATCTACGCTATTTTTTCTACGATTACACTGTTTTCAGTAATCCAATTTTGATTTAAGTTCGTTTATCTCGAACATTAGAACTGTGTAAAGTAACTAGAAATGAAGTTCTTGTTATATGGCTTTTAACTCATATAGGCTTGTCAAGAAGAGTGTACATTTATATCATACATATATAATAATACTTTACAGATGAAACATGCACAGTGTTCTACAGTCCTACTAAAAACAGTGCATTACTTCGAAAAATATGTGATGGTGGAGTGTGCCAATGCGCCGAAGGTAAGCTATTCTTGTCAATAAGTGTATGTTTTCTAACGAACAGAATACTCTATATCAAATAAAACTATAAATTGTTTTTATGATAGAATTTCCGAAGTATTTTAGAAAGAGCAAATTATTAATATTTGAAAGAACTTTTATGCTGAGATATATTTAAAACTATTTTTCCACGTAAGAATAATTGCAATAATGGTCTTCATAAACATATGTATTTATAACTAAATATTATGCAGAAACTATAATGTCAATTCACAAAAGAGACTGGATCTTAGCAGTAACTAGCAAACTGTACTATACAGTAGTCACCAAAATTGTGGACACTTTTTAAAATTGTTGTGTTTTTTTAGTTTGTATGCTTATAGAGAATGTTACGTTGGACAAAATGCAAGATTTTTTATATCATTTTAAAGAAAATTTAATTCTAAATTCAATACAAAAAAATAAAATGTAAATATTTGCAATGCAAAAAGTTATGCTGAAATAACTATCGATATACATTAGACACTGATGATAGCAGTGAGTTATGAGTACTTAGTGGGGTAGCCTTTACTTTGTATTACAGCTTTACATTGATGTTTCATTGAGCTGAAAATAGTTTTAAGCTCTTCCTTCGTTATTACTTGATTCTAGGAAGCAATTATATTCTCAATTAGTTTTTTTTTTTATTTAATGGGTACCTCATTCGGGCAAAGGTTTACAAATGGTGCCACAAGTTTTCGATAGCATTGATATCAGAACTGTTTCCTAGACTGGAGAACAATGATATTCAATTACGAAGCAATGGTATCAAATAAAAGAGCAGATTGGACATATTGAAAGAGATGTTTGACGAGAAAGTGGTCTTTCCTATGTTAAAATTGCAAGTTAGGTGGGTGGTTCAGTGATTACATCTGGAGAATGAAAGTTTTGTTTAAGATGTCAGGAGACAAATTTAATAAGAAACAAAGCTGGAAAAGACCTAAAAAGTTGTACCACAATTGTTAATGACAAAACAACAAAAGTACTATGTCACCAATATAGAAGAATGTCATCAACAGCCTCAGAAATAATTTGAATTATGCTGGTGTTTTTGTCAGTTCAAAAACAGTCAGAAGAAGAATAATAGATGTTCAGCTAAGATGTAGAATTACACGAAAAACGCCTTATCCTAATTTACAACAGTGCTAAAAATGACTACAGTGATCAAAGGAACACATTAATTCGACAAATGATTAGTGGTCACAAGTTATACGGATGGATGGATTCGGTAGTTATGGCCGAAAATATGCAAGACGTAGAATAGGATAAATGCTTCATCCTGACTCCTGACTGCATATAGGCAACTGTGAAGAACCCCCACATAGTTTTATTATTTGGTCATGCATATCAGCAGATGGTATCAGTCTCTTTCTTATCAAACACTGAACATATCGGACATTGAATGTCAGAAAATACATTTAAACCATTATAGAACCCAAACTTCCTTCCATCAGGGATCTATTTACCAACGATGCTTCATTTATTTTTCAGCAAGATTCTGCTCCTTGCCACATAGTAAAGTAATTGAAAGACTGGTATCGTTCTAAGGTCATTGTGTTGTTGTCCTGGCCAGAAAACAGTCCTGACCTCAATCCTATCGAAAACTTGTGGCACCGTTTAAAAACTCTTGCCCGAATGCGATACCCATGAAATTAATAGGGAATGTATATGTTTCCTTGCATCATGTAATAATGAAGGAAGAGCTTAAATCTATTTTCAGCTCATTGAAACATCGATGTGAAGCTGTAATAAAAAATAAAGGCTACCTACTGAGCACTGATAACTCACTACAATCATCAGTATCTAATGTATATCCATAGTTTTTGAAGCATAACATTTTTTGCGTCGCAAATATTTGTATGAATTTTGTTTTTTGTATTGAATTAAGTATTGAATTATCTTTAAAATCATATAAAAGACTTTGTATTTTGTGCAACGTAACATTTTCTATATGCTTACAGACTTGAAAAACATAACAAATTTAAAAAGTGTCCACAATTTTGGCCACCTCTGTACACAGGGACATTTAAGACTCTTTGAGCCCCTGGGCTTCTATTCAAAACCCTACCTGAGATTCTTAAAAGTAGACGCTAAATAGCATGCATTATCAAATTTCGTTCAAAAGGAAATTGAGAACAAATAAATATGCACGACTCACAATCTCAAAAACCTATGCACAAACGGGCTCAACCAATGGCAGCATTTCGACTAAAGGAGTTGAATGATTGTTTATAGAATTAAAACAAGGCCTAAACAGGACAAGAATCATCACATACTAATATAGTCTTACCATTTGAGCCAGTTGATATGCAGTTTAAAATTCGCTGTTTTTTGGGTAATATGTATGGGAATAATTTTTGACCATTAAAATTATCTGGATCATGATCTTACAGACATAGTCTAGATCGAAACTAGACCCCCCCCCCGAGGGAGAGCTCCTGGGCCCTTAAGACGCACCTGAGTATTTATAATATCTTTAGTATAACTCCAAACACTATATATGAATATATTAAAAACATTTTTTTAAACTGGTCTACTTCTACAGTCTTTTTTGAAACATACATATTAATCGTATGTGAAATATTAATATATTAATTTCATAAATTTGTTTCAAAAATTTTGTTTCTTTTCTGTATTTACGTATCATCCGATTTCGTCAAATCAAAACATGTTGCCAGGTACCAGGAATTGCTACGAATTGTGGAAAACTGTTCCAGTCTGTGTTCAAACACAGTTATAGCGATGGCAGACTTCGGTGGCATCTTTTGAAATATCGTCTTTTAATCAGTCAAAATTGGCTGAAAGTATGATGAGTATCATATTTTCTAGTGAGAAAAATGAAGCGAAATTCTTGAAAACCTAAAAATAAGTTTAGAGTGCAATTAAGATTGAATTTTATTTTGTATTTTAAGTGCAAAATTTACGAATGATATTTAAAAACAGCTGCATACAATAAGCATTTTTATGATAGAATAATTTATCTTATTACATTAAGTAGAATAAGAATTTAATAGCACTATTTTATTTACCCTATTTATTCATGCCATAAAACTATGTAATATTACATATTTTGATGTTCATATTAAATATGACGATAAAAACAATAAAACTAACCCTTATACTGTTTAAATCAATCCATCAGTATTTTAAATGAATTAATTTTATAAATCTCGTTTTTTACAGGTGGATGCCCTCCACGAAAACCTTTTGAGATTGTTAAAACTTTTGATAATGATGAAAAGGAAAAAGGACTGATTAATTATTTCTGCAACAAATTCGATTATGGTGAATATAAATAGTGATATTTTATGACCCTCAGAATAAAAATAATATCAAGCCTTCTTTTTTTAATTTTTAGATGGCTGGATTTCTTACGAGGGGTGATCAGAAAAAAAGGTTACAAGTCGAATAAAGAAATATTTATTAACTATAGACAAAAAAAATACAAAGGGGAAAAGAGGCATACGTGCCTATTGTTGTAAATTAAATGTTAATTAATAGATGGCGCTGCAAGTCATCCGAGAGATGTATACTTTGTTTGGCTTGTAGAGTCAGAGTTATGTGTAATGTTCTTTGTCCAGTATGCTTGTCTTCTGGGTTGTCTAAGAAAATAAATCAAAATGTCTAAAGGAATGGACTGAATCATTGGAAATGATATAAAAATATTTTGGATATAAACGTCTATCTGTCCCCTGGAATTAAGGATTACGAAATATAACACTATCCCATTTCGACATAATCACCAAGTCTATTTAGGCATTTATCAAAATGCAAAACCAACTTGTTTAACTCATCTAGGTAGAAATCAAGTCCCTGTTCATTGAGCCAGGTCTCGGCGGATGTTTTCTCAGCACTGTCTTGGAATATAGCAGCACATCAGAAAGGATATGCTGTACGCTACCATAGCTCAATCCCAGCACTGACGAGATTTCACTCAGTTACCCGTCAATCATTTTGAATCATTTCTTCAATTCGTGCCGTGAAGAACTTGACTGGCCGCTACCTGCCATGTTGCAGCTTTCGATATCCTGACTGAATATCCTGACCTTCGATATCCTTCGATAGTCTGCCTGACTGAAAAGAGTGATACTATTTCACTACATGTTGTTTGCTCATTGCAGATACGGACACATTCTTTGCCCATAAAAATAGAATCACGGTCGCACATCCAAACGAGACCAATTTCTAAGCTCTTGCCATTTCAATCGTCCTGAACCATCTGGGAACTTTCCCTACCTACCCGCAAACCAGCAGTATGACAAGTAGCGCCATTTGTCTCCACTCTAAGCAGACAAAATTTCTTCACAATATGTATTTTTCAAATGCTTCGGCTTGTAACCTTTCTTTCTGATCATCCCACGTGTATTCGACTTTTTTAACAAGTAATGATATGCATTGCGCATGTTCATAAAACTTTTTAATGATTAAAGTAAACGTTTTGGGGAAATAAAATGATAATGTCTATCATTACTAATTCCGTGAATAAGTTATTCCTTTTTGATACTTTATTTGTACATTTTCTGTTTTTCGTTTAGTTTGGAAAGGGCAGTTCAAAAGGGAAAAGAACGAAGGTGGATTTTTGAAATTAAGTTTTGTAGTTGATGAAGTTATTAAGCATGGTAAGTTTGAGTAAAAATTTATGTTTCCACATTTTTTTTTTTATTTATAATTTTTTAAATTATAATCTGAAACTTCTACTGTTATTTTTTGGAGAATACTGCTTAATATCTGTTGTGGTTTCTTTTCTTGGTGATTTGTGGAAAACTTTTATGTATGCATGCCAAAAATTATTACTATTTTTTCCTAATTATTCTGATTAAATATTAAGCAATATTTATTTTAACTATTCTATTTTTTCCATGCGTTTGCTTTTACTTATTTATAGCAGTTTGAGAACCATTTAATGTTTCAGACACAGATTGTGAAAAATTTTATTTCATATCTCTATTACAAGACATATAGAATTTTAAATGGGATTCCAATAGGGAAAATAATAAATAGTATGCAAATAATTACAAACAAGCCTAAGATTAATTTCTATAAGATTTTTTTACATTGAAATTATTGAATATTTTAGACCAAAATAAAATTTCTGCTTAGTATCTCAACTAAGTATATTATTTCTGAGTATTTTTAGCGCGTTTTTCACGTAGTGGAACAAAAGCGCTATTAGGACGCAAATTTCGTCTTCGTCTTCGTTCCATATTTTGTCGTACCTTTTTCTCAGCCAATAAGCAATCAATTGACCTCGGGTTTTCGGCATTTGGTCGCATTTGTGTCCTAGATGAGCCAAATCATATTTAAATTTTTAATAATTTTTAAATTTAAAAAAAAAATTTAAGTACAGTACACACACACAGACACTACTATCTGTTAGTAAAAAGTTCATTAGTTGCATTATTGTAAAATACAACATGTGAAAAACGCGCTAAAATTACTTGGCCATGCCAGTGATTGATATCTTGTTTTATTAGAAATATACTGATTTTATGCATATAAGGATTTCTGAGTTTTATGTTCAATATATTGCTTTTAGTGTACCTTTATTTTTATTATTCGACACTAACATCAATATTTTAGGGTGCTACCTTCACTTAGAAATGTGTTTAACTGTATATGCTTTCCGAAAAAAGCACTTTTCCCTAAAGCAATTTTTAGCATCTAATTCCCTTTAAAATATTTATAATTAACGTAAAATGTGATAAAAACAAGATATCAATCATTGGCATGGCCAAGTAATTTTAGCACGTTTTTCACATGTTTTATTTTACAATAATGCAACTAATGAACTTTTTATTAACAGAAAGTAGTGTACTGTACTAAAAAAAAATATTAAATTTAAATATGATTCGGCTCATCTAGGGCACAAATGCGACCAAATGCTGAAAACCCGAGGTCAATTGGTTGCTTATTGGCTGAGAAAAGGGTACGACAAAATATGGAACGAAGACGAAGACGAAATTTGCGTCCTAATAGCGCTTTTGTTCCTCTACGTGAAAAACGCGCTAAAAATATCTATAGGTCAAAGAGACATGAAAATTTCAGATTTAAATTTTACAGTATGCATATTGTTCACACATCATAAAATTAATTATTAAATACATCAAAGTGATAAAACAGAGTAATTCTACTGAGATTTCAAAATGAACATGGCATATATTCACATCATAAACAAATTTATCATCTGATATTATATTCTGCGTATCAGACATACATTGGTAAAGTTGAAATCATGCCCGGACTGCTTATACTGACTATTTGTCATCCCTTGGAGACTTCTCTCAGTATAAATCAGATCTGAGTAAAATGTACTAAAAATGAATTCAGAATCAACTCCGATTGATTACGAAAGTTTCGGTCGTTGAAAAGAACGAAACGTGAAACATTTGCATCTGTAAATAATACTAAATAAAATATCTCATGTCAGGTGTTACAAAAAGTAAGGTAAATTGTTGGTAGTAAATGGAGAGGCATCCCTCTGGCTGTAATTCATATTTTCATAAACTTCGACATATTGATGTGCGCATCACCATCCTCAGTGGTAGTATAACCTACTGAGCTTACATAATTCAGGCTTCTGTTTCATGAGTATCATTTCGAAATGCAGATTATTTAGTGTTCGTTAGTGTATCTTTTTATTTATAGAGATTTTTTTTCACTTTTTGGTCAATTCTCTTAGTTCGGCCCTTTTAATGCCACGTAGTGTATTTGGAATAGTTAAATTGTTGGAAAAGTGATATTTGATTTAAAATGATCAACTCTTCGTTCTGCAATTGATGAATTAATCTATATCATTAATCATTTGTAAAATCTGCCATTTTTAAGGAACTCTAAAGGGTGGGAGTGTTACATCAGTTTTTAAACACAGAAAAAATGTAAAAAGTTTATTAATTTTTAAAAAAAATTCATTAAAAATTCATATAACTGCTTGAAAATGTCATTCAGTCAAAAATGCATTTGAAAAATCTATAAGTATAGAAGTATTTTTTTATTCGAAAAAAGAATTTCAACACTTACTTAAAACAGCTTCATTTTTAGTGATAAATATGTGCTTAAAAACTACACTAGCTGTGCTTTATTTTCTGTTTTCAATTAAAAAAAGTGACACTGACTAATGTTTTCTTCTCAAAAAAGAATTTTAAAAAATGTGACCTTATAAAGTTAATTAAAACGATCACATTTTAGGACCGTTAAACACCAAATAATTTTTAAGATATCTGGTTTGAGAAAAAAATATATGGTTATCTGAAATTCTAATAAGGTGAAATAAGTGTTATAACAAACTCTCAGAATGAATAATACACATCAAAGCTTTGAGTTTATCATTAATATCATTTCAATTTATCAGATATGTTATCAAAATATTGACATTACCATGTACCGTGGTAGCCGGGGTATGCCAGCAGTAGTAATGCTGGAAACTCTAGGCTTAAATTGACTATTCCTGCACGAACTTTTTTACAAGCTTTTATTTAATTTGCAATGCAATTTGTGTTTGGGTGGAACCTTGCAACTCAATTTTGAAGCCAATATCTTCAACCGATTAGCTGAAATTTTGTATACACGTTTAGTTTGGATGATAATGCATGTTTTGACCATTATTCCGATACTACAATTAATTAAAAAGATATTAATTAAAAACCTTAAAACGCATAATAGTTTACCCCTGTGGGCTGCTTATCTCGCTGTGCTCAGTGACGCAAAATGAAGAAGGATGTGAGTGGAAAACTTTTTTCCAGTTTCGACGTTTTTGAAACAGCGATCTAATTTTTCTATGAAACTCAAACAAAAAATAATTACATAATCAGAAAGATCATTTATTTCGCCACGATACGGTACAATATTTTTACAAAAAAAAATTTTTTTTTAATTTTTTTAAATGAGTAAAAATTGATGCGTTTTTATAAAAATGATGTCTAAATTGTTGCGCATGAATTTTTTTTTCGTTTAAATGAATCGACATACGTACTAAAACAGCTCATGTTCTTTTAGAATCAGTCGTCATTTAAAAAAATAAAAAATGCCAAAAACTCATTTTTCTTACGATTTTTCAAAAAGTACTCAAAATTTTAACTTAACATTTAATAACTTCGTCATTTATGAAGATCATCTTACGAAACTTTTTTTTTCGTGAGTAGAACAATATTATCCGAGATCTGTACGAAGATTGAAAAAATTGCTTAAAAATTACAGATTTAAAAAAAAATTGTGTGTTTCGTCTAATACCCTTTTTGCGAGAATTCATTTAGCTAGACTGTCAAAATTAAATGGCAAACGACATTGCAACAATGATGCGTTGAATGAGATGAACAAACTGAGAAACCTGCCCCCTGCGATAACTAAAATGTAAAATATAAATTTAAATTAAAAAAACTTTTTTAAAAACAAGCTTTTATTTAAACGCACTAAAAAGAATAAAATAAACTTTTCCTTTAAAACTTTTTTTACTATCAACTTATAGCATCATTACACAATTTATAGGACATAAAAGCTTGTCGCGAGATTTACCTGTGTAGATAAACAAGTAAATTAAATAACTTGATCTGTTTAATTTTCATTTTTAAAAATTTCAAACAAAGTAAATACAAGTACTTAAATCTCGCGACAAGTTTTTCTATACAAATAAATAAAATTGAAGTGTCTGTTTGTAATTTCAAATTAGCAGCTTTTTACTAAATGCATTTAAAAGCATATACGGTACTTATATCAAAAAATAAATTTTTTAAATTTTTGTCTGTCGGTCGGTCTGTCGGTCTGTTTGTTCTGGCTAATCTCGGGAACTTCTGGTCCGATTTTAAAAATTCTTTCACCAATGGAAAGCTACATTATCAGCGAGTAACATAGAATATATTTTATTCCCATATTTCTACGGAAGCGGGAACTATGCGGGTAAAACATTGACGTTGCTTACTCCCCGCCAAGTTGGCGCAAAATTATGCATTTGTTAACAATGGGATTTTAATAAAAAATTTCTCACACATTTATAACAAATAACTGCAACATAGTGTAATTTAGCATCTATACAAAAAGCAATTTTTTAAATGTTTTCTTATTAAACGTCTAACGTTTATTACGTTACGTTTGTTAAATGTCAAACTCAAACTTTGAGAAATATCGCCAAGTTGGCTAAGAAGTTCTTTATTCCGACAATCCCAGATATTTTAATGCAAATTTTCTCCCACTTTTTAAAGAGGGAAACGAAATAAAGTTTTAGCGAATTGCGTGCGCGTGATATTGAAAATTCTATGGTAATATTAATTGACAGTTTCATAAAAAGTTTTGATTACTTTAGTAGTTTTGAAAGTATTTATTACTTTGAATTTTTTTTAACCTAATTATACAATATTCATATTTTGCACAAAATTTTTCACTTATACTGAACCAGATATTTTACATGGAGGTACTACTTTGAAGATATACTATGGAGGCATCCATACAATGTTACTGCCCGAAATAGGGGAAAATTAGGGAGCTTTACGCAATACTTATTTCATCTTCGGTCTTTCTAATCCTCAAACCTTTCGGAATAAGTACAAAGACTACATGGCGGAAGATATTTTGCGATGAAAAACAACCAAATTTGCCTTTCAATGAACACATCTACAATGAAACGCAATAAAGGTTTTCAGAATGGTTAGGAAGAAGCTACATGATTTTGGAATGATTAGCCCTAGACGTGTTGACGGAAATGGCTTCGATAATGAAATTATTTGAGAATTAAAGTACGATTTTATAGCATTGTAACATCAAGTAGCAGAATTTATCCTAAATGTACCAGTTATGCAAAATATCGATGCTCCTCGACTATGTAAAGGAACATAGTCACAAAAATGATGCAGAATATACTTGGTGCCAATGTTTGAACATATGTCATGAAAACGGATAGTGTTATCATACCTCGAATTCCAAGTATCTCTACTGACCGTTTCAATTCAAACAAGTTCAATTTTCAGTTTTACTGTTGCTATTAACAAAGCTAACATTTCAGATAGCAGGGGTGCATTTAAAAAAGCAATGTTTTTCCCATGGCCAACTATATGTAGCCTGATCGGTGTATTTAATGCCCAAATCTTCACATATTTGCAACTGACGGAAGAACATGTAATTTGGTATACAGTAGCATCTTAGAATAATATTCTGTTTTGAGTTCTTTTAAAGAGAAATTATATATTAAACGTAGATACTTTCGATTTTTAAAAATATTAATAGTTTAAGTTACTGAATATTTGTTGTTAATTATTATAGTAAATTACGTTTTCAGTTTTTTTTAAACTAAGCTCAATTTTAGAATTTTTAAATTTTATTGGTTCCAGTCAAGCAATAAAAAAATTACCATATTTAATTATTTACTTTCTAATGATAATGATTACGACTTTGACGGTTATTTAAAGACATCAACGCGAGCGGAGCCGCGGGTAAAAGCTAGTATATCATATAAAGTGTGTAAAGATGTTATAAGTTGATAGTAAAAAAGTTTTAAAGGAAAAGTTTATTTTATTGAAATAAAAGTTTGTTTTTAAAATAGTTTTTTCTTACTTTTAATTTATTGCACTGTTTTTGAGAGTTTAAAGAACACTGCAAGAAGCGAATATGACTTGTTCGAGGCAAAGTATTTAGTTTTAAATTATCGTATAAGAATCATAAATATAAGAAAATAAACACCTAAAGCGATTTAAGATACGAGATTTAATTTACTATTTTCAATTACTTTTTTTCTGGTTTAAAGTTAAAAAAAAATAATGATTCTGGTAAAAATGTATAAGAAAATGACTAAATTACATGCAAGTATTCTTCGTTTTTATTAGGTATTGAGAGCAAGGAACTCATTGAAGGAGACACAAGATACCTTCTACTACGAGACAACTGCTCCCCATATCTACTCGAAAAAACTTATTTAATCATGGGAAAAGATGGTAACAAACAAATAAACGAGGAAGAACAAATTGGGTACGTATAATAATACTTATATTTTCTATCGCGATCACTTTTTCTAATACAATCTTCACAGGTAGAAATTTCACAAAGTTTGAACCTCGTAACAAAAGAAATGGGAGATTTTATGATATAATAAAACTAATAGTTATAAAATTTTCATATGAAAAGGAATATATTACTAAAATGTTTTTTTGTGTTATAGATGCAATAAGAAAAATTAACGTCTTAAAATATCGTATTTTTTCATTTAACAAAGTACCTAAGAATGAATTAGAAGCGTTACCCATCAACGTTTCACTAATAGATTGGCTGAAGTCGGGCAGCTTTTTCGCTTAGGGGGCGCAAAAAATTAGAGGGTGTAAAAAGAGAGAAAAATTAAAATTACAGCCAACGTACTACCGCCTGGTGAATCGGGAGAGAAGCATTTCTGCCATCAAGAGAGTAAAGAATGAAATGAGATCAAATATGGAAAATGAAAAGCTTGACAGTTCGATGTTGCTATGCTCTCAAAATGATATTGCAATGTAAATTAATAACAATGATGAAGGAAGGAGGGGGTGCACTATAAATAGAGGGGGGCGTAAATATTTACGTGCCTATGGGACCGAGAACGTTAAAAACGGCCCTGGTTGAAGTTCAAATAAAAAACGTATAACGATCAGTAATACATGGATGTATTAAAGCTCTGAAAATGTCTAAGTGTCAAAGCTTAAATAGACCAAGTCGTCATGGCATCTAGCTTAATGTTATATCATTCAAGAAGTGGCTTTGGGTTTCCTATTAAAACTATCCATTGTGCTATGTCACGCATATGCATTAAATATTTCGGAGCTCAAAGTCTTCATAATGGAATGGTGTAGATGTAAGGTGAATGAGATTTCAATTCATGTATCTTCCTCTTAATTTGATGGAAATACCTTCAATTAAGGATTTCCATTCACCTTGAATGACCTTGCTCAAAATAACAAGGTCCATTCCCAATGTGCTTTTTAAATGTAACATAAATAAACTATCCATTAATTTCAGACTTCGTGGCCGTGGTAGCCTAGTGGTCAAGGTCATGGCCTCATGGCTAGCGTGTCTCGAGTGCAAGCCTATTGCTGCTGAAGATCCGCCGTGTAGAGGGGTGATGTACGTTAAATCTGTCGAGACTCAAACGTTCTCCTGTGGGTGTGGTAGCTAGGATAGGGGGTGCCAGCTCAGGTGTCGTCCTCTTCAATTGACCATGGTTCAAAATTGCGAGAACCGCTGCCAAAAGCCTTCGTACTCAATCACTCACTCATGTTAAAATTTAAAGAGGCTAATATTAAATAAGATCAATTTTGGATTGCCACACAACTAGATGAAATAAAACGTATAATATGTTACAGTCTTTATTAGAGAATTACTAGGATAGATGAGCAATTTGATAAAATAAGTGATTCTCTACAGCAGGGGTGGGCAGACTTTTCAAAGGGTGAGGGCTACTTCGAATTTTTTCAAGGAATTACGGTCCACCCAGAGTCAGTGGTGCAAATAAGGGCGGGGGAGGGGTCCATGACCTCGACCCTCCCTCATAACTATTCATTCTTTTCCGATTCATTATAGTCCCATGTATATAGTATGAAAAATGTAATTAAGTATTTGTATAAGTAATTTTTTTTTATTTATTAGAGTTAATTATTTATTCAGTAATTTTGTTGTTGTTGTTTCTTGTTCCTGACAATCGACAACATCAAAAAAATATGTTTGGCTGCGTATTGGTACGAGAATGGTAGACCTTCAACCCTCGAACCCCTTCCCTTTAAAAATTCTTGTGTACGCTACTGCCTCAATGTCGTAGTGTGGTGAGGTAAGGGAAAAGGTTATTATTAAAACTTAATAATAAGTACGGAATATGTACTGATATATATACCTACAGAACTAAAATAAGAAAACAACACACTTTTAAAACCGCGTTTAAAGCAAAACGCAAGATAAAAACTTAATAATAACAGCCACAAATAAAATTATATTAAATGATACATTTATTACGAAACAATTCAAAATACATTAAAAAATAGAACATTTTTATCTAAAGTTAGTTTTTGTTGTTATAAGAAGGCTTAGACTGCGTACTGTCAGCTAATCTTGAATTTTCCGTTTATAATTACGAACTGGTAAAAATTTTAGGCGGTCACCCCAAAATGTCTCGGCGGTCCACCGGCCGATCGCGATCGACGTAATGCCCACCCCGGCTCTACAAGATATTGTGTGTGTGTGTGTGTGTGTGTGTGTGTGTGTGTGTGTGTGTGTGTGTGTGTGTGTGTGTGTGTGTGTGTGTGTGTGTGTGTGTGTGTGTGTGTGTGTGTGTGTGTGTGTGTGTGTGTGTGTGTGTGTGTGTGTGGTGTGTGTGTGTGTGTGTGTGTGTTATCATATTTTGCTTTTCACGTCACAGAAAATACAGGCTGTGAAAAGGGTCTCAGGGGTGTTAATTTTGTTTCGAGGGATGAAAATATAAACAATTTTCAAACAGGTATACTTCTTTTAAATTTAAATTAAATAATTCGAATCTTTTACACATTATTTATACAGGATTGTGGTTTCAAAAAGTACAAAATGTTTGAAATATAATCATAATTTTAAAAATTCTAAGCATATGCAAATAAGAAATAATTTTGTAATGAGTATTAAGTAATTTTTGTGTTGCGCACGCTATTTTCTAAAATAGTATCCTTTAATGTATAAAACTTTTTAGAATAATAGAATGTATCATACTCTTTAAACCCTACTAATTTAAGAATAATATATCTTTTGTATTTCAAAATATCTGAAAAATATTAAAATTTTAAAAAAAAATTTTTAATGTTATTTTTTTATTTTTTAAAAAAATATAATATATTATTTTATTTATTTAAAAATACTACGGTGTAATAAGGATGCATTTAACTTTATAAATCAATTTATTGCTAGTAATTAAAGCTATTATTTTAGAAAATAGAATGCACAACGCAAAATTTAATTCATATTTCTTATGAAAATATTTCTTATTTTCATATGCTTATAATTTTCAAAATTTTGATTATATTTTAAATATTTTACACTTTTTTGAAGCCCTTTTTCTTTATAAATAATGTGTAAGAGATTCGAATTATTAATTTTAGTTTCAAAGAATTATATAATTTGAATATTTTTCATATTTTTTCAGCCCTCTAGAGAAAGTTAACACCATTGAGACCTCTTTTAAAGGAATATTTGGAATAAGTTCCAATTTTTAATCGCAAGTGAAGAAACACAATCTTCTGCTGATAGGGATAAAAATGAAGAGGATTTAGAGCCTATTTTTTAAAAAAGTAAAGAATTGCGAATAAAAAAAAACATAGATCCCCTATTTTTACCGAGGTTGACATTTAATTCATTTCAAAATATTTTGACACTGTACGAAGGCTCGTTATAAAACATAATAATTTAGATTTCTGGGAAGAGAATAAAATTACCTATCCGCACTTGAATAATATTGCAATGGTGGTTTTGACAGCTCCAACTACACAAGCTAGTACTGAAAGGGCGT
The DNA here is from genome assembly GCA_019973975.1 of Trichonephila clavata. Classification (NCBI taxonomy): domain Eukaryota; kingdom Metazoa; phylum Arthropoda; class Arachnida; order Araneae; family Nephilidae; genus Trichonephila; species Trichonephila clavata. Next base: position 108,541 of record BMAO01011351.1, read on the forward strand.
GTTTAGATTTGAAATTTGCCGGCTGGGTGGCGTGGTTGGTTTGTCGCTGGCCTTCTACACCCAAGGTTGCGGGCTCGACCCTGGCCCAAGTCGGTGAACTTTCGTGATGCAAAAAATTGACAGCGGCCATGTCGTATGATTATATGGCATCTAAAAGATCCCTAGAGTGTCTGTTTGGCTTGAATGCTCTTGGCAAAATTAAATCTTAGTAAAGGTTTCGCATCGTAAAGAGCTCAGGTGCCTCCCTCTGTGGAGGAAACTGGGCGTCAAAATTGCTTGCTGTAATTAGTATCGCCTATATGGTGCAGCTCTAAGAAGTGATACCAGCTCCTTGGGGAAGGTACTAGGTCTGCAAAGGTTTAAAATACCAATACGCAGCCCCATTAAAAAAAAGATTTGAAATTTTTTCTCCAAGACATTAGAAGAGTAATCTCAATGAAACCACCTTAGAATTGTACTTCTCAAAACTTTCCATATTTGCGCTCCAGTTTTCAATAATAATTTTCATCCTCTCATATAATAACAATGTATTGAATGCAAGAATAACACACGTACTTTGACGCCAAAGCTACCATACGACCTTAATTAAATACCGTACAAATTATCAAAACAAAAATTAAATTCTGTATATATTATTTTTAAGTATTAGATATTTTAAGTAACAGGATGGTATAATGTTACTTTTTCTTTCTACATTTATAATTATATTACAGTAGAACCTGTTTTTGTGCAGCACATACGGACTGCATAAAAAATAACTGCACAAAAAAAATATTCGAAAAATTCGTAAATACTTACATACAACAAACAAATACGTTAAAAAAAATACTGCAGAAAATTTTTTTTTTATGGCGTGGAGAAGGACCGTATAAAAAATGTCGCCCTCAGAAAATATGCCAATTATTTACGAAATTTATGAGAAAGTACTTCCGTGTCGAAATAAATAATTAAATTACACATGGAAACATTTTTAAAACATTTAGTTTCGCATTATATATGTTACCGGCAAAGTATGAAATCCGGCATTCTATACAATGCCTAAATCTTGCCGGCAATGTATGAAATGATTCTTATTTCACACATTGCATAGGCATTCTATAGAATGCCTAATGAGAAACCGGCAAAGTATGAAATACATCTCAGATTCATTTCGAATATTGTCAATTGTCAAGACATAAAACCTTTAACGCGTGTCTCAGGCTCAGAATCTGTTAGTTGTACAATGCTGTTTGTTCGGAAATGTCAAAATACTCAATTTTACTTAAACTTGTTCAACGAAAAATTGATTTTTTACTTTGCTACCTGAAAATGGAGGAGCAAGCTATAGTGTTGGTGAAGGAGCCAATGTTTATAGCAGGGGTTGACAATCTATGTCACATGTGGCACGTGGTACAATTCTCAGTTGCACTTTGTTCTACTCAACAAATTTGTAAATTTTTGAATTGTTTCAAATATGCTCTACTGTGTGGTTCGCAGAATCATATTGGTAGATTGGTTTGACACGCAGCAGCTAAAAGGTTGCCGATTCGTGGTCCATAGACATGAAACAATTATTCAACGGGTAGTTGCCCAAAATTCGAGTTGATGTTCCAAAAAAAAGAAAAAGTTTTTTTCTTAACTGAAATTACTTACTAGAAGTTTATAACTGATATAAAAAATGCTAAAATGACTACTAAGAAGGAACCCAGGAACTATTGGTTGCTGAATAGCTGTGATGTGATATTTGCGGAAAATAAAAGTAAACTCATTTAAACTGTTAAAGAAGGCGTCAGTATCATAAAACAGTGGTCCTCAACCTTTGGTCCGTGGATCAAAGGGTATCAGGCCACTCAAGGAGCATTAAATTATTTCCATTATATTTCCTGGGGTGTATTTTTCTCGTGTTTTTGTGACTTTCCATGGAAATTTTTTTATATTTTATGTAAAAGTCATTTTATAATTATTTTTGGTGCAACTGAATTTTACTCTGAATGCATGTTTAAGTACAATTAAATTATAAAATCCAAACAATTTAAAATATAAATAATCAACGTCCACCCTCAGCGGGCCGCCGTAAAATTATCAAACGTTGACCGGTCCGGTAGAGAAATATAATATCCTTATCATGACCTATTTTCATACTTTGCCTAAATAGCTTTAGGCATTCTATAGAATACCTAGGCATTCTATACAATGCCTAGGCAAAGTATGTAATAAATCTCATATTTCATACTTTGCCTAAAAACGTCCGGCATTGTATAGAATGCCTAGGCATTCTATAGAATGCCGGTATTTCATACTTTGCCGGTAACATATACATGAAGAAGTTTTCAAAATGCACGTACATAATTCACTGCTACTTATCGTAATCCAAAGCGCTCATCTCTTTGTGATGAATTAGTTCAAAATCGCTTTCGTCACTTGAAGATACAATTTCAATTGATTTATTTTTTGGCACCTTAAAGTAAGAGGTAAGTTTTTGCAACAAAGGTCGGTTGGTAAGTTGCTTGTAAATGTCACAATAACCAGATATGCTTTGCCAAAATTTGGTGGAAAGCTGTATTCCTGCATATATTTTATCCGCTCTCAAAGAATCCAGTTCTTCTTGTCCGTCTACATCAGAGGTTCCCAAACTTTTTTGTCTCATAAACCCCTTGCCATGTTTTTCGGTTTCGGATCGACCCCTGCTTACCTAATATAATTTTTTTACAAATTTATTAACTTAACTATCTTTTTGACAGCTGGTGCTACTACTTACTCTAAAAGCATGAACTTTCTAACTATAGTGGAGAGAGTACAATTTTTAAGAAGTATATGTTAATGAACTATAAATTAAAATAAATTAATTTAATACATAAAACTGTTATACAAAATAACTGAACAACAAACAAATGAATTTAATGAGATGAATGAATCTGTGCTTCAATAACAAATTTTCAATATTTAATATCAATTTAGTCCGGTTTAACCTTAAATCTCATTTGTTAATAAGTGTCCAGTTCCCCCTTCCTCTTCTTTTCCTTTTAGATTGGAAACTTTCTGAAACTCCCACTCTCTAGGAAAAGCAATTAAATCTTTCTCTCAGTATTCCATAATTCGCAAACGAAAAAAAAACCCAAAAATTGCTGACATCCGTTTCTAAACTTTATTTTAAGATCATAAGAGCCTATTCTGAGTAGTTACTATTGTAATAGGACAATTTTTTTCAATGTCACTATATGAATTCATTGTCTAGTGTGGTATTACTATATAAAAAAAAGCAATCTCGAACCTAATTTCAAAATCTGAGTAAAGGACATTTAAATGCTGAACGTAGGTTAAAATGTCCTGACAGACTGTCTGTAACAAATTGAAAAAATTTGTGTGACGTCCAATATATACTTCTTTAATTTAATTCTGGAAAGAAATGCTGAAATGGTCCTTGTCTTAAATGCTGTCACCTAGTAACTACAAATTAACCTCACTAAATTTAGAAAATAAATCAGTTAAGTTGTTAAATCTGGTTTATCTACTACATCAAATTTTTTTAATGTTTAAAGTCACTATCCGGTTTAATCAGTCACTATTATAGACCCCCATTTACACCTCATGGACCCCCAAATTATTTTTTCACTGCCGTGGACCCCTTGCAGGTCGTCATAGACCCCTGGGGGTCTATATAGACCACTTTGAGAATCACTGGTCTAAAAAATCTATCAAATTATTGATAATGCCACACTCATTTAAAGTTTCGTCTTCAATGAAGCGCGGGCTTTTGGCGTGTTGAAAGAAAGCAACTGAACGTGCATTGTCAGAAAATTGTTTATAACAAACGAAGAGAGCGTCTTGAAGTTTATGTATGTACATGTCAGTGGCGTAACGTACACCCCCGCAACCCCGGGACTCTAGGGGGCCCAAGGCATGAACACTGACTTGTACGTATTTACCTAATTAATAAAATATTAAAGGCAAAACCTGACTTTGCAGAGGGACCCTAACATTCTCTGTTACGCCACTGATACATAAATAGAAAGCATCACAGTAGCGTCAAAGCAGTTGAAATTCATATATCGCATAAAAAAAGATCGCACAGAAAAAGTCGCATAAAAAAAGGACAGCACAAAAACAGGTTCTACTGTATATCAATGTATACGTGTTTTTTATTTTTTTATTTTTCTGAATGTGTGTATATTTTGTATTGTGTTTCCTCTCAGTAAATTTACAATTTTCTAAAATAATGTTTTATTTTCAACTATTTGATATACTTAGGGTTGTCATGACCTGTAGGGAGGAACGCACCACAGTTTGAGAATCATTGCTTTGGAAGATATATTAATAGTTTTAGGAGGCACTTTTTATTTGTTAAATAAATAAATAAACATAATTTTTACATAATTATTCAAAGTCCAAGTGCACGATGTGAGCGTCAAGCGCGAAGGTACACATACATAAAGGTACATAATCCTGAACCTAGTTGTCAAACGCAAATTTGATAATGGAAGACAATGTCAATGCTTGCCATTCTCTGCAAGCGTAACAATTAAAAAAAGAATAAAATCTCCCTATTTTGGTAGAATTTCATTTCTTTTTTTGATGACAGAATTATATACTTATTACAAATAAGAATACACATAAAATAAAATTATTCATTCGGAACTGAACCGAAAACTGTTATTTTTGGCGAAACGAAAACCATCACTGAACCAATATTTTTTTAGTTGAATCGGAACTAACAATTACGGTTCACAGCCCTAAGTAAAATCCTCGATTCGACTACATGAATTTCTGTCAGGAGTTCTGATCATAATCCACTGTGCTACTTCGACTACCGAGTCAGAAGCAAAGGATAGTAACGGTACTTTAATTATTGGGACAAGCCCTTGATGCACTATATTTATAGTATAACTTAATTAAGTAATCTTGAATTTTTACTTCTCCGTATTTCAAAAGTAAGCCAGATAGAGACATTTAAGGCTTAAATGCATTTAAAGCGAAATATTGCATGGACTTCAGATTATGTTACATCATTTAAGGAATTGATCTCCTTCAGTGATAAAAGTGAAGATAAAAAAATATGTAATATAAACTCTTTTAAAGATCATTTGATACACAAATTTAATCCAAAAAAAATATGGCTTTTAAATTAGGATGCAATTTCGAAAATATATTTTCCAGTGGCTTAACGTACACCCCTGCAACCCCCGCATCACGAGGAAGCCCAGGATTCTAGTATGCCAATGGCCTATGTTATGTTATGGTTTTGAAAAGCTTTTGTAAGATCCGACTTGGGGCCCAAAATCTGACTTTGCAGGTGGAGAGGGGGGGGCTAATACCTTCTTTTATGCAACTGATCTTTTCGGATAGTTCTGATTTGAAAAGATTATCCATGATTGATTTACTGTTTATTGTCACTTATCCCACCTGATCGACAGTAACATCACATAGAAGCCAACAAAATTCATCGTGGCGACGGGGAGGGGAGCTGTGTTACGTCTATAATTTTGGCCGAAGCTCTTTGAGCACTACACTTACACATACACAGGTGACAGTACTCGTTCAGTTCCTCTCCAATTTTGAGGAGGAATAACTCAGAGGGGAAGATCTGAGGATCTTTTATTCCTCTCCCCGTACCACCAACCTCTTGAGAAGATTTCAGACTCTCCGAATATTTAGAGTGCCAAAATACTGAACAGTCCTTATATATTTTTAAGCATTCATACTTTCTCTGGGATTCAAGCCTGGGACGTTGGGTGTGCAACAGTCAGCGTCACTAGCCAATATCCCGTCTGGGTGACTTTGTGTTTGATTTTATCATGTGTGCTACTACATGATGGGGATCTTTGCTAATCAACTAGGAATTGTACAGATACTGGAGATCCCGAATACACCTCTAAGTTTTAAGGTATCCGAACACGTTGAAAATAACCAAATTCAGTCATGACAGATATTTTTGTTTTTTATTTTATTGAATATAGCTATCTTTTGACTTTACGAAACATACTTTGTTTAGTTTCTACGCTACCTAGAGGCCAAGTTACAATAAATTTTATAAAGTTAAAAAAACCGGAAGTGGGTTTTTGATCTACCAGAAGTGGGCATTTAAATTGCTCAAAGTATATCATGGTGAGTCTGATAAATCAAAATATTACGAATGTATTTCTATAAAACTTTTTGAACCTGATATTTATGTTATTTTCTAAGGAATGTACTAAAATATTTTTTATTGTATGAATACTTTTTGAGTTATGGCTTGTTGTTTAAATAATGGTCTCATATAAAAAATGTGAAATTTCTTATAATGTTTACTCAATCAGGTCTAAAATTTTCAAATTTTAATAAAAAAATTAAAATTTTAGTACATTTTTTAGACAAATGCATCGAATTTGTTTTAGTAATACTTTTACTAATATATGTTTATTACTTTTTACTCTAACTACTATTAAGTTTTTCAAAAATATTGCTAAAATTTCACTTATAATTAAAAATTTGTAAAATTCAGGTAATTTATTTTAAATTTTGACAGTTAAATAGTAATATTTATTGGTATTGAGTCCTAAAATAGCATTTATAATGTTTTTGTATGCTATTTTGTTAAAAAGTTCTCTCAACGTATTCGCATGCCTTAAGCAACGTTCAAATGATGATGTGATCATATGATATGTGTAACCACGACTCAATCCGTGTCATATCAATGTTAAATTCTTGAGCCCGTGTTGACAAGCACAACTTTTCTGCGCGATGGAATGGTAACTCAGGTTCAACTAAAATAATGTGCACCACGAGCTCATTTCAATGAACATTTTTTCCCGACTAAGGCTTTATGGCCTGCAAATCTTATTTAACTGTTCTTATTGTCTCTCTTGGCGCATTATGATCTAAATTGATCCTTGCGCCATATAAAAGGAAAAAATTCAAATCAAATCAATGAACATTTACTTGCCAATTCCTGGATTTAACATGCTAATCTTTGAATTAATGTTATGAAAGAGAGAGAGACACACTTGATAAGTCTACCAATGCTATTCAATCCATGTACACCAATGTAAAGCCTCGATGGATCTGACCCTTATCAACCTTTCTGCACAACGACTTGGGGATTCAGACTGACTAAAACAGTGTGCACGCGCGTGGCTTTATCTATTACATGAACATTCGCTTACCAATATCTTGATCCTTAACAGGCTAAATCTTTGAATTAATGTTGTTATTTTTTTTAAAAAATGTTTCAGGTACAGATACTTACTCGATCAAACGAGTGCAGTTTATTTGTGGGTATCTCCTAAAGAAGCTGGTAGGAAAGGATTTCAACGACTGTTGAACCACGTTATAACACGCTTGAAAAGTGATGGCTGCTTGGAATAAGATCTGAAAATTAGTTTTTCTGGATTCACCTTTGCAATGCTTAATAATTGAGAATTATCTGAAATACATTTTATGAACTGAGTATATTCTGTTCAATTAAAGAAAATGGCCATATTAAGATACTTTATTAACAAAAAAGGTGTTTAATGTTGTATGTTAATAAAAATATTTTGCTTCGTGTTTGTTGGTTTTCATTATAGTTTGTTTCAAACTTATTAAATTAAGAATTAAGGAAAAAAAACAAAGAAACAGAAACAAAATAAAACTGTTAATAAAAAACGATTGAAAATCGTTGTTTTGAATCGCAAATCTAAATGAGAATGTATCTTTTTTTTCATATTAACAATATTAAAAATAAAAGTCTGAAACTAAGTAAAAATTTTAATTTAAGTAAAAATCAAGTTGTATCAAAGTTGATTTAGCTGTATCAACTGTTTCCATCTTAATTCTAAAAGTCTAAAGTGTGCAACATATAAGCATAGTTTAAGAAACAAAAATTAAACACAAATAATTTTTTAACATAACCTATTTGTAATTTATTATGATGAATAATTTTTCTGAGAAAAACATTTTACTCTAGTCTTATTTTTATTTAAAACTGACACTATTCAGGGTCACCTGTGGCTCGATCTAACTAAAGAAATGTCTCCAAACCTTTTGTGGAGATGAATAAAGACATGAAAAAATAGGATTCTGCGTGAGAAAAATAGTTCCAAAAACCATTGGTAGCGATATTTATGGAAATGTACACAGCAAAAAATGTTAAAAAGAAATGAAAAAAATTTCATAACATACGATGTAATAGTGAAATGTTAAGTTACATTCATACATTTGTGACGGATCAGTATGGTTCTTCACTAATCCTCTAAGTATCTCTTTTAAATTTTATTTATTTCAACCAATCTCCACCGGGAGCCAAAGCGTGATTTATGCAAATGAGATATTTTATATAAGTTCGGGTTTCGCGAGTTAATAAAAGAGAATGAAATGAAATGAGAAAGAGTTGTAAAGTGAAGAAGTAGATTTTTAAAGTAAAGTGAATCGAAGCATCGGAAAATCAACTCGCAGTCGTTGACAAATTTAGTCTGTAGTAAAGTTACAAGCAGAGCTGAAGATTGAATTCGTAAATCCAAGAGTGAATATTAACGTTTATCCGATCCATCCGGAATCACAGTATATCACAAGACGGACCTGCCGAAAGATAACAATCAGGTTAGTGACTTAGAAACTATAAATACGTGTACGTGTGTTAGCTGTAATTGTGCGTGCTGATCTTTCGTGGATTCAGATCCGATTCCGTAGTTCCGCTAATAGTTACCCCTTCTCATTCTCCACAGTGTTTTATTGTTCTTAAATTTGAATAGTGTTTATGTAACCTTCCTTGATATAGAGGTATCAATAAATATTGTGATTTGTAAAGATATCTTTTGAATTCGTTAACCCGCCTACACATCTAGATATGAGTAACACTAGACGAGGTGATGATAATCTTAAGGGAGGTTATGTTACACGACACATTCACTTCCCGAAAGAGGAATTCAACCACATTCAATATAGCCATCTTTCTCAGAGACTACACCATGAATTTTCTATACAACATTTTCTACACCCGTACGCAACAGGTCACAAGAAATATTCCACACTGTTTGTGATATGTGTACCAACAATAGATCCCTGTTATCTGTCTACGGTAGCAGTAATTTTCGCCCTCTACCTAAGCAAATCATTTTGTTTTTCTAATGGGCTTCATTTTGGTAGATCAGCCTTTGCACACACTTCAAGGCCCCAATTGGGGAACCATTTTACTGATGACGCCATCTAGAGGTCGCTACCACTACCAAATTTTTACGCACTTGAATTTATTCAATTCAAGCTCTCATAAGATTCTAAATATTGCAATGATTCAATTTTGCCGAGAGTACCTGAGCCATATTGATACTCAAGGGATCTTTTATATTCCGCATAATCATATGACATGCGTGCCTAAGACTTTCACATCCAGAAAATCTACCGACTCCAGCCGGGATCGAACCCGAAACTTACGGCTTATGAGATGGCCACTCTACTTCTAAGCCATTGAGCCGAGCCTGGCAAAATTGTCAGTGTTTCCATTTTTCCGAACTGTTTAATCGTTCCTTTCAAAGTATGAAGTGATAAAGCCCTCTTACATAGCTTCTGTTGAGCTCTGAGCTCACGGGGAGCTGTGGACGATTAAGATAATATAGCTTTGCCAATAATGCACGTCCTGGTTATGCGAGTCAAGTGTTCTCTTAAGCTGTATCACTTTAGCAGAAAATACTACTCTTCGGAGCTTTCAACATGTTTTTATAGTCCACATTACTGCCTCAGTTGTCGCAAACGAAAACATAAATTTGAACGTTGCTTTCATATCCTTGTAGTATGTTGATTCGCGGTTTGGTAAGCTAATATAGCGCCATGAATACCCCAAACGAGGATGTTGAAACTATTTTTTTTTTCCAACGGAATCGTGCTTTCTATGTCATTACAAATTACCATACCAAAATTGGTGCTATTGCAATTGTTAGATCGAGCTATACTGACTCTGAATAGTACCAGTTAAAAAAAATTATGCTTTAGTTCGTTCCTGTAATGGAATTAAAATATTGTTACGAATTTTGTATAAAATAATGTAAATAATTTGAATTTGGATGTGCAATGCCTTTATATTACTCTATATTTATTTCATGTTAAGATTGTAATATTCACAAGCAAGCCATCCCTTACGTTATAATGGCAATTCAATGGGAACTTGGCGATAGAGCCAAGTTGGCATCATTTTTGGCGACCATGTTGGCGAGTTCGGGACCCTCTGGATTCTTCTACAAATTAGTAGAAAAATCCACTAATTTCACGATCTGTGGCGCGAGCGCATCTTTCGAGAAATTTCGGCCTCTGCTATAAATAGAGAGAGACTCGCCGCAACGGTCAGTCTGATTTTAACCAGCGAGTAGTGAGCACTGTTTTGATTAGCGATTAGAAGACTTGCCTTGAATTTGATAAGCTCGGCTGTGCTTGTGAATAGTCATTTACATACGTGTATTTTAGACCCTGCGTATTGTGTCTGAGTGCTGTTGAAGGTGTGAAATCCTTCTGTTATTTGCTCTGTGAATTTTGCTGTTGAATCCTGTATTTCAAGGATTGATTTCCGACAATAAATCCTCATCGCTCTTAAAGAACTGTCTTGTTGTTTACGTCTGATTTTGCATAAAATCCTCGAACCCCGATCTACGTAACAATATAAATATTTTGTGTTTTATACTCAATATATATATTACTTCAACAAGTCTTTGGAAAGCACTTACACTTATGTTTTTATTGTATTGAAGACAGATAAAATAATTTCCGTGTACCACAAGGGGCTTACAGAAGTAAGTAAAACGAACAAAATAAGATAAATAAAGTTAAAAAAAATAACAGAACACAAAAGTTACGAAATAATTAAATAAAACAGAATTAGAGAAAAAAATATTACAAAACAAAACAATTATGTAACAGTACCAAAACAGGAAAATATAAAAACATATACTGCAGTTAGTAAGAAATGCCACACCATGAAGGAATCATCAGAGTTAAATGAAATTTAATGTACAAACGACTTGCATTAGTACAAATAAATGACGAACTTTTCAAAGCAAAAAAGAAAAAAAAACAATATTAAATGTCCGAAATCAGTATTTGGTGCAGCCACCGCGCGTTGCAATTAGTGCAGATATACGACGTGGCATGGAGTCAAACAGATGTTGAATGTCTACTTGTAGAAGAGAACTCCATATCGCTTCTATGCGCTGGAAAAGTTTGTCTTTTGAAGCAGCAGGACGCGGATTACGAGCGAGAAGCTGACCAACCAAATACCACACATGTTCAATAGACGACATATCCGATGAATAAGCAGTCTAAGGAAGAAGTTGCATGTGTTGGGCTGAACAGTCTTTGCAATATATGGGCGTGCATTATCCTGCTGAAAGATAGCTACAGGGATGTCTTGAAGGAATGGAACGACTTCGGGCTGTAGCACTTCACGAACGTAACTGTTGCTATTGAGATAACCCTCAATTCGTAGCAAATTGGATCATCCATGATACGAAATCGAACCCCAAACCATAACTCCGGGTGTTATGCCACTATGTCGTTCTATAACGCACTCTAGAAAGCAGAGTTCACCGGCATAGCGTGTAACAAAGAATGCGACCATCATAGTCCCACAAATTGAAGCGGGATTCACCTGAAAAGACATTTTGGCTCCAATCAGCTTGCCAGACTCCATGCTCATGAGTCCATTGCCGATGCAGCCATAGATGGTTTGCCGTGAGGGGGATCCTATATAAAGGCACCCTTGCACGCAATCTACGGTACAGCAGACGTTAACGAAACTGACATTAGTACGCCTGTAGCAGTAGAGCAACGTGCTGCCAACTGCCTGGAGGAAGCTGTGCGGCCATTCATCTCCATCCGGAGCAGGTGTCGATCGTCGCGCTGGCGTCAGCTTCCCGTCGTCCACTGCTAGTTTTTCGAGTTTTTTGGCACTCGTTGGTCCACTGCTTTCAAACTCTAGCCACAGTAGAACTATTCTGCTGCACACGAGCTCTTACAGCGCGATAGTAAAATCCTCCTTCTCAAAGATTGATAATCCTCCCCCGTTCAAACTCCGTAAGTTGTTGCAATTTCTCCTTATTTCGTCGTGGAGGCATACTTAGGTTTCATTAAACATTCGCCACTAACAAATAATCATTAACTATTTTCAACGTCCCGCTACATCCCTCTTATACGCTTTCAGCATCAGTTCAGAGGGCGCAGCGCACGCCATGCATGCGTTGTGGCTTTAAAACTTTACTATTTTACGAAACATACTATAATTGATATTTACTGCAAAGTTCATTTAATTCTGTTGATTCCTTCATGGTGTTGCATTTTTTACAAACAGCAATGTAGAAATGAAAATTTACGAAAACAAATCAAGGAAGCTACAAAATAATGTGAATGCAGCTTTACATGATACAAGCAACAAAAAAATTAGATGTTCAGTTGAGTTTAAGAGCATACAGTTTGATCTTCATATATTTTCTTTCTTTCTTAAATTTTGAGCAAAAAAGGATAAGATATTCAACGCTTTGCACACCACCAACATTGCAGTCACAAAGATTATAAGGGGACAATTTAAATCTTTTGAGATACACTTTAAAATTACCATGACCAATAAGGAGTTGTGTGATTTTAAAATTTGTAAAAAAGTGATCACACACACACATGACACTCTTTGCGAAATGAAAAAGTGTGAGCTGATTACGTGTACTGAGTGTTCCAAAGAGTAAAACAATTTCTTCAGTTACGTTGTCACTCTTAATTTGATATTAAAAAAAACGATTAAATTGAATATTATTGAATACACTAAAAGTCTGTTCAAAAAATTCCGGAGTTGGGGTGAAACTTAACAAATAGAGAGAGAGCAATGGACAACAACAAATAAATTATTCTTACTTTGAAATGATACATCTAACATGCAGCGAAGAAAACCTTAGTTCTACTTATTGTGTGACCACCTTGGGCGGAAAAACTCGAAATAACACGAGGTGTTGACATTTAAATAGAGTACCTGATCTCCAGTTTGAGATCTTAAACTCCTATCTTTTCATTTGGGTGGTTAGCATTCGTTCTATAGTTTGCCCTTTTTTGTGCTAAAATGTAATTAAAAATTAAAGATTGCCACGAGAGAAAAAATAATTTGAAAAAAATCATTTTCATGGGGCGAAAGTACCGGCGAGCCGGGCATTCGACTGGGATCTTTACAAGTGAAAACGCCTGACCAATCGGGAGGCTAGTGATCGGTGTATAGCTAAAGTGGCGGGAAAGTTGGAGGTGAGTAGGTGAAGTGTCGGGAGAGTTGGAAATGGCGGGAAAGAAAATGAAAACTACCGAGGGTAGGAAAGCGTGGTTTCCTATTGGACGGGACGGTCGGCTCCCTTTGGGAGTTCGAGCAGGCTCGGGGGCGTGATGAAAGATTGGGAAGGTTTGGCTGGGATGTTGGATGCGAAATATTTATCAGTTGGCGAAGTAGAAAGGTAAACCCAACTACTCGTAGTTTTCTGTTAGATGTCGATAGAAAACATCTATCCTATCTTTGCCTTAACTGTTTCCCCAATTCTAATAGAAATGGGTAGTCAGCGAAGAGCTTCCTAATTTCTAAAACGGCGTCCATAACGCTGAAAGGGCTTTTCATTTGAGTTATCGTTTTCATTATCAATTGAGTGGGGGGTATTTTCACTTTGGGCCGGGGTAGCTTTCTGGGTTTCGGGCTTTGATACATTTGTTTTTAAATTTAGCTTGGTGCCTTTAAGGGCATCGGCGTAGGAAAAATCCTTACTGATGACGCTGCTGGCTTGGGTGTTGTCATTATTTTTGTTTTTATTCCTGTTTTGTAAGGGCTCGCCTTTTTTCTTGACTTGGGGGAATTTAGGACATTGATAAGAACTGGCCAGATGACCTACTTCCTTACAGTTGGTGCACGTTGGCTTGTCTATTTTCTCTTTTTTATGCTGCTAATTTGTAATTTTGGTTCTGTGCTGCTGCCCGCATTTCAGGCATCTAGCACGCATGTGACAATATTTCGACGAGTGGTTAAACATGTTACAGTTGTAACATTGTGTAACCCCCGGCCATCTGTTAAAAGTATCGATTTTCACAATTAAGTGGCAGCAGGTCTTTGGGGAGCTTGTATTTGGTTTTAGACTTAGTCAGTTGGGCTACCTTTTCTACTTCGAAGCATTGTTCTGTTAAGTTTTTTTTAATGTCTACGATATCAGAAGATATTGGAAGACCTTTTATAACAATTTTCCTGGGGCGGGAGGCTAAGGGGGGATCGTAGTATTGTTGACCTTTTTCGGTCAGGTAATTTGTAATAGCTCGATAGTTATCGGTGTTTGTGGTGAAGAGTTTTAAAAATTCACCAGCTAGCTTAAAGGTTAAATCTGGGTATTTTTTTAATAGATCGGCTACTAGGGTGGTATATGTAGTTTCGTATTTAAGCATTATCGGTGGGGTTTTTGTAGGGGGTGACGGGTGTTGGGCGGGTGTCGAAGGTTCGGAGTCGCTAGTAGCGAGGGCGTCATATTTATTTTTCAGTTCGATGGGGGCATCCGTCCTAAAGTTGGGGTGGTCCGTTATTTTTAATTTTTTGGTTTTGCTTGGGGAGGTAAAACTGTCCTTATTGGTTTGTTTTTTGCTTTTATTTTGAGTGGAATTTGTCGTCTTAGTTGTTGGTTTTTTGTAATCAGGGCCACGTATAATATTCCATGAGAGCACACCATCGGCTGGCAGGGACAAATCGGGTATTCTATTAAACACGTGGCAATTAGGGTTCGGGAAAGGATAGAACGAAGCTAACTCACCCTTCAAGTGCTCCATCATTTCATTTAGATCTGTAGTGTCCTTTTGATGTTTACAAAAACACAATCAGAGTACGGATTGCTCTCAATTCCCTGTTAACCTTTTCCCACATCTTTGTAGTCTACTGAATGTGGCGGTGGCGGAGATTGCACGCGAATTACAATCACGTCTTAAATGCAGCCGATTGGTGAGAGTACCATTGAAGAATGGTAGCCAAGGAAGCATCTGAACATCTAGCTAAGCACATTGGTTGATGCGTGCAGTGTGTAGCATCGTGGACTCGGTAACGTGATGTCGACGCTAAGCTAATATTAAAAATTACTTTTTATTGTAATCAAACATTGGTTTATTTCACTTTTTAACATTTACAAGATCACTGGGAAGAGAAAAAGTCAGTTTCAGGTACTATTCTATTTCGCCAGTCAGTTGCATTGGAGTCCACCCCTCGCATCTTCTTTATTCGTCCGTCGGATACTGTCTCAGGAGTTGATCTCGGCATTCATCTCGGGAAGCCGACCTCTCTTTCGCTGGGTTGACCCTTTTAAATTCCAGGGGCGAGTCCACTCCACGCCCCTCATCAACCCGATTGGCAAGCCTCAAGGTTTTGCACCCTGCACTTCGGTCTCACTAGCCCGCCATTGGTGCAGGGATAGCAAAGGCTCCGGTCCCTCTCAAAAGTTTCCGGCGACAAGGGCTTGGCTGAAATCTGGTACTCGAACCACCTCGCCACCTTCCCCTCTTTTGATGTTACCCGCCACCGTCTACCGAGGTGCCAGCCTTTCAAGACGGACAATCACTGCCTATGGACGAAAAATAAGGCAGTGATACCCAGCCCATAGTGTTTACCAGTCACACCGGTGCTGACAGTCCAGATGTCCGACAAAAAGCAATGACGCCAAAGCCACGTGCTCTCCAGCTGTAGCATGAATCATGAATAGGGGCGATTTCTCCTTTGTGACTACATCACAACTTATTCCTTCCCCCTGAAAACGTCCATTTCACTGGACTGCTCTGGCCCAAGGTTGGGTCCGTTCTTAAGACTGACTGAAAGAAAGAATGTCTTATCAATGAGATTGACCAGGACAGCAATCCAATAAAAAAGTCACTCAAAAATATGATAATAAATAAATCCAAAATTCCATAAGATTATACACACTTTACAATAAAAACTTAAATTCCTAATCTTGGATTCTTTTCTGAATGCTACACCTTATCTTAAAAAATATGAGTTTTAAGTAAATAAGTTAAATGCTGACATTTTACTAATATTAATACATTAAATCACACGTAACTACTGTACTAAATATCTATGTGCTTAAACTTTACTATGACACACAAAAGATTTTCCGTAACACATAATTTTTCTCCACCATATACACGCAATCACACACAATGCAATAGTATACACACACAAATAAAATAAAAAGGTAAAGTTAATTAATAGGAAAATTTTAAATGACTGCTTATTCCAGTCTGCTTAATCCAATGACATTTCCATGTAATTTTCTTTAATTAAAAAAATCAATTTTAAAATTACATTTTAAAAAACAGCTGTAAATTCAAATATTTAGAATTATTTGGGCTGAACAACATTAATTTAAAGATAAATTTCCTTCTTAGCACTTTGCACACCTTCTCACAATATTTATAACAACTTATTCCACAATTCATTATTTTTCCTACTACAACGTTGGTTAAAGGGGAGAGAGTGAGAAAAAAAAATTATGGCACTGTCATTAAGAATACAATTAACCTCGTACCTCCTCAGCTCACGAAATGAACTCACTGCATCTCTATTATGTACACGTAAGAATCTTTCCCACTGCTCTAATTTAACTTCGGTTGGTATGAATTCCGACCTCACACTCCTCAACCCTTCTAATACAAAGTCAATTTGCTTTACACGATTTTTCCAAATTTGCGCCAAGATGTCTATATCGACCATTCGACGTAGAGCAAACTGCTGTAACCGTTCCAAAACCTGGGTCGTTAATTTACATCCATAAGAAGACGCGCATACAATCTTAAACCTCATATTTTTAGTCATATAAATGACAAGTGGCATTACGTATGCGGCATACTTCTGATATCTCAGTATGAGAGAACGACGAAAGTACCACTTCCACAAATCCAGTACCGTGACCCCCGAGGTCGCGCTATTCTTTTTTACAAAATCTTCAATTTTTAACAAAAGATGAAACTCGGCTCGCGTCACCTGGTTCAAATGTCTATACTTAATACACGAGTACGGGTATAGGTTCACTTTTCAAAACTTAACAGCGGACAGTGTACGATTGAATTGCCCCATCTCGATTACACTTAAATCCAAAGGATATCCAAATTCCTCTCTTGGGGTATTAATTAAACTCAGGCAGATCCAAACCGTTTTAATTTTAAGCGGTTTTACTCTAATTAAGTTATCATCACTCTTCATTAAAGTAATCGTTCCGGGATCTGGAGGAAACCTTCCTTTATTTCTATCCATGACCAATCTCAAACAGTTAATCCGATCAGGCGGTAATTTAAAGTGCAGTTGACTCTCCCCTCTAATACCCTGAAAGTCAACTTCCATAAATAGCTTTACCGGATAGGGGATTTCGGTTTCTTTCTCAATTCCCTCCGAGCTATTTTCTATAACAAAATTTACTTATTCCGGCATCCTACGATACAGTTTTACTGAGTTTACACGATAAATTGCACTGCGATTCCTTTTTCTGGGTAAATCTATCTCATAATTAAATTCTGAGCTTCTATCTGTCATTTTACCCGTCCCTAACGAATTCTTATCAATCTCCTTTGAATTGGGGGGAATCAAACGCATTGTTAATTCATCTCCCACAACATTCATCTTTTCGCGCGAGCAACTGCATTGCACGTGTAAATTTATTTCCCTTTCCTCTGTTCCGCTTCTATCCTAGCCATTGCAAGATTTTGAAAACTTTTATGACTCACTGTTAGGCCAGCTCCCCTTTCAACTTGGAGTTGACTTGTCTCCTTTTCCTCCCTCTTAATTTTACAAATCAATGTTTCAGGGATAGTCAAACCCTTATCTACTATCAATTCTCGAGAACTTACTCCTATGTCCTCAAGATTTATTACTGGCTGTGAAAACGTCGTCACAGCTGTAACACTCCCCTTAACTTCCCTTGACCCCACCTTCAATTCACAATCACTAATTCCATAAACATCAACCTCTTTCCCTTCCTCAAGCCTAGACAATTTATCTTTCTCTTTTCCTACCCTCTCACTTCGGAGAGGGGGAAAACGGACCTGCGTTTCACCTGGAGGTCACAAATCTCAAATCTAACTTCACAAGGCATGGCATTTTTTTCACTTTTATCAACCTTCGGTTTAATTACCGGCCTACACTTTTTAATCGGTTCACTAACTTCCACGGACCAATTTTCTGACAAATAACCCTAATGTGTGCAATTATTGATTTTATCTTCTGCCTTTAGATTGAACTCCAGTTTTTGTAACTTATTTCTGTATTCAGCTCTCAATCGTTCTAACTCATTTTCCCTCATTAGTTTACGCTTTTCAAATCCCTTTTTTTTCAAGCTCCCATTTTTCTCGTTCCCGTTCCCTATTTTCTTGTTCACGTTCCCTATTTTCTTGTTCACGTTCCCTATTTTCTTGTTCACGTTCCCTATTTTCTTGCTCACGTTCCCGTTTTTCTTCCAAAATACTCTCCAACAAACATTTAGCTAATTCTTCACCATAGAGTTCACTCTGATAAATTATATTCTTAATTTCTATCTTAGGTAAAGTATTAGCGACTTCGACTCCCAATTCTTTCACCATTTCTATCAATACTTCTTTTCTTTGCCTTAATAGGTACACCATGATGCACTAATACACACAAAACCAAAACTAAGTTTAATTTTCACAAAAATTATACATATGCCCAACGTAAACTAGAAATACACTAGATATAGACTTAACTATATTTCACAAATATGTGCAAATCCTAAAAACAAAACAGTACTCTACACAGTAACTGTACTAATGAAACAAGTATAACTACTATGTACTAAACTCCATACACAAACAACAATACTAATATATCGCATATTTATACACTTCATACAAAACTTAAGAATCTTTCTAGTCTCTCCTTCTAGTGTTTGCTAATTTTACCTAGTACGTAAATTCTTTACTACCAAAGTTTTACATACACTAATAATAACAATAATAATAATCAATTGCTGCCCCGAGTATAATCTCAAAGAAAGACTCACCTTTCTGTTTGGAATCACTGCCAGAATCAATGGCACACCTGGTCGGGAATCACACACGGAATATCTTGAAACATCTGGGAACGCCTTGGAGCACACTTGAAACATCTTGGAAACACACTTCGATTGCACACCGCTTGTTTCTTTGTTGATTCAGCCGACACAATTCACATACAGGAATGGACCAGAGGCACTCCGGGAATTTCTAGCAACAAGAAAACACACTTCACCGATAAGAATGGGCATAAAACAGGAACTCCGGGAACTTTTATAGTAACAGGCACACACTTTACCGATAGGGATGGACACTCAACAGGAACTCGAGAGAAATTTGAGGTGTTTAAAATTCGATTATTTTTCTCCCACATACGACTGGCATTTTCTCATTACTTTTTTTCTCGCGAAAACTAAAGTCCATATAAATAAAAGATTCGGGCATTTAATTAATTAGACAAATGCCGATCCCATCACGCTGACACCAGTTTAATTAGCTGTGGCGTCGTGGACTCGGTAACGGGATGTCGATGCTAAGCTAACATTAAAAATTACTTTTTATTGTGATCAAAAATTGGTTTATTTCACTTTTTATTATTTAGAAGATCATTGGGAAGAGAAAAAGTCAGTTTCAGGTGCTATTCTATTTAGCCAGTCAGTTGCATTGGTGTCCACTCCTCGCGTCTTCTTTGTTTGTCCATCGGATACTGTCTCAGGAGTCGATCTCGGCGTTCATCTCGGAAGTCGATCTCGCGCTTGTTTATTCGTCCATCAGATACTGTCTCAGAAGTCGATCTCGGCGTTCCTCTCGGGAGGCCATCCTCTCTTTCGCTGGGTCGACCCTTTTAAACTCCAGGGGTGGATCCACTCCACACCCCTCATCAACCCCCATTGGCTGGCCTCAAGGTTTTCAAACTGCACCTCGGTCTCACTAGCTCGCCATTGGTGCAGGGATAGTAAAGGCTCGGGTCCCTCTCAAAAGTTTCCAATGACAAGGGCTTGGCTGACATCTGGTAATCGAAATACCTCACCGCCTTTCCCTCTTTTGATGTTACCCGCCCACCGTCTGCTGAGGCGCCAGCCTTTCAAGACGGACAATCACTGCCTATGGACGAAAAATAAGTCAATGATGCCCAGTGTTTACCAGTTACACCGGTGCCGACAGTCCAGATGTCCGATAAAACACAATGACGCCAAAGCCACGTGCTCTCCAGCTGTAACATGAATCACGAATAGGGGCGATTTCTCCTTTGTGACTACGTCACAAGTGGGAGACTGAGCATTATCCTACAGCTAAAGGGCATTGAAAACGGAATGCCACCGACCGCAGCTCATCATATTAGAATACCAATATTGGCAAACCTCGTGATTTTTTGCCGTAGGCATACAAAAAAAGAATCTTTTATTTTCGTTAGCCCTTTTCTCTAACAAATTAAAAATTTTAAAAACAATAAGAGTTTTAATGTACGGCAAAGTACATTTTTTATTTATATTTACAGTCGACTCTAGATTATTTGAAGTTGGAGAGACCAATGAAAAACTTCGAATTATCAAGAGTTCGAAGAGGGTAGAAGAATTCAAGAGAATAGAAAAAAATCTCCCCAAAATACACAAAGAGAAATTCTTTTCTAACACATTTATATATTTGAAACTATGCAATAAAACTACAATTGTACATATGTATGAAATAATATTTTAAAGTATTTTTGAAGAGTGCACATATTATACAGTATAAATATTATACACAAGTTAAAAGTCCTGTAATAAAAAAAATACATTTATATATTAAAAACAGTTATCAAAAGATTATATATTGTACATAATTAACCTTTTTTAAAGAAAAAAAATCTGTTTTATCTTTTTAAAAATCTGTTTAATCTATCATTGGTTCCCTCAGACATTTTCCCCAATACAATTGATTCTTCAAAGTACGGTCCAGTCTGGCCCATGTCTATTTGGTGCCATCATGCTATAAGTCACACAAATGACCCATAAATCGTCATGTCAGTCCGACACATCTCTTCTTAACAATAGCAGATCATCGTTTCTGAACACATGTGTATCAAAGCCACGTTTTTACGTGAAAAACGAAAGATACGGACGGCTGACAACTGGTGCGGTCGGTCTTTTATCCACTTAGGGCGATATGGTACCCTAAAAATCATTAAACTGTCGGAAAAAATTTTATTGACTTATTTGATACCCCGAATCTTTATAAACATGCCTGCAAAATTTCAAAGCTTTACCTGCATTTTTCATTAAGTAATGGAGCAATGTTTGATGCTAAACAGCAACTATCACACTTACATTTCAGATGATCTGCTAGAAAAGAGCCTGATAAAAAATGAATTTATTATTTTTCTAATGCTCATCAATGAGATTGACATTATATATGCAGTAATAAATCATTTTATGAAAGAATTGTGCAATTCATGCAAGAATTCTAGTACGTGAATTATTTACTGGAAGATCAAATGGATTTGGACAAGATTTAAAAGTTGTGCGTGCTTTTTATGATATTATTATGAATGAAATTAAAACTTCAAAACGGATTCTCTCAAAGAAAAACTACTAAATCTCATTTTGATAACTCAGATTATTAAAAATCTAATTCGCAAGAATAGAAAAACTCTCCCATTTTTATGTATTTGTTTTTGGTGATATATATACATCCCATATGTGCGAGACTCAACACTTTTATTGTTAAAATATTTTAAGATATTTAATTTAACAAATGCCCTTATACAGTTCTTAGATTTTGATGTATTTTACCTATAAATTGTTACTTGATTTTGCTTTTATTCGTGTACAATATTTAACATGCGAAGGCTTTTAAAATCATGGAAATAAAAAAATAAAGGCATATACATCTTTTGTACATGTTGTGCATTAGCTCTAAGCTAGGAATTAGCTCTGAAGTGTGTGTATTTATTTATTTTTATAATTATTAAGATAAAGTTTTATGAAATATTGATCTTTAATTCGTTTTTTTCTATATATTCATTATGGCAGTACACTGTTTAATTGTTCTACATTTGTGCAATTTTTTATGGTATGTAGTTTTAAATAAGCTAATTAACATTTCATAAAAGTTTCAGATTTTTCGATGAATATTATATCTTGGTATTCATGGAATGAAAACTTCAAACTCATATTTCTCCATGTTGAATTTTTGTACATATGCTGTTATTCAAAACCCTAAGGCTTTTTTGATCATTGAAGTATGGCTTTGAAAATTTTTATACATGTTCTGAAACGTATGTTTTGTAAAACTGTGCATGGAATTAGCTATAACGTGTTTAGTACTTTTTCTAAAAAATTTCAAAATCAAAATTAATGTTTTTTGGGGAATTTTTGGAAGTTTAACTATTAAAAAAATTAATAAAAAATTAAAGAGCTGCAGCAGAAAAGAACCCATGCACAGTTTTATGTAGTATATTATAAGGTACTTGGAAAATAAATTTTGAAAGAAAAGAGAGAGATTTAAAAAAGCCTTAGGGATTTAAAAAATGCTTTAAAAAGTTAAAATATATAAATTTTACAAACATTTTGCTACAAATTAAAAAAAATTTTGCATGGAATTATTATTAAATATTAACCTTTATGAAATAAAATTAAAACCAAATATGAAATATTAAAAATAAAAAATTTGTGAAGATGGTACCATATCGCCCTAAGATATCCGAACACGTTCGGAGTACTTTTTAAAAAAATAGCATAATAAAACATTATAAATGCCCTTTTAGGATTCAATACCAATAAATATAACTATTTAACTATCAAAATTTAAAATAAATTACCTGAGTTTTACAAAAATCACAATTATAAGTGAAATTTTAGCAATATTTTTTTAAAACTTCAAAGCAGTTATAGAAAAAAGTAATGAACATACACTCATGTCCATAAATTAAGGATAATTCAGAATCACACAGAAATTGAACTCTAAAATAAAAATTTCACCTGTAGAATTATCACACACATCTTGAAGAAGAATATGCAAATTACAGGAAACCACCAGATGGCGCGGATAGTACGTCACAATGACGAGAGTGTAAGAGAGGGGAATATAAGGAATGGTGGCAAAGAAGTAAAATTGTTCACAAGCGCCTTAAAAGCCTTTCAGAGCAATAACCACGTAGTTATGGCACAAAGAAAGCATTTGGATGATTTTTTACGTGGTAGAATTATCGAATGACTGGAATGTGGACGTACCCAGCTGGAAGTATCCGAGGAACTTGGAATCTCCCAGAGTGTCATCTCCAGGCTTTGGCAACGATTCCAAGATGATGGTAATGTGAGTAGATGTTACAGCACAGGTCGCCCCCGAGTTACAACGCCGAATGAGGACCGGTATTTGGCAGTTACTGCCAAAAGAAACCGACGGAGCACAGCATCAGACCTATCTCGTCAGCTCTCTTCAGCAACCGGTACGACAGTTTCAAGACAGACCGTGTACAGACGCTTAGGGCACATTGGTCTATATGCTCGTAGGCCTGTCAGATGTGTTCCCCTTACCGCAAATCACTGTCGCCTGCGATTAACCTGGAGAAGAGAGCATGCATTGTGGACACCGCAACAGTGGTTTTGTGTGATGTTTTCCGACGAGTCCACGTTTAGTTTGCAGTCTGATTCTTGAAGGACTTTCATATGGAGAGCGCCAGGTACCCGTTACCACCAAGAGAACACCATTGATCGACACCGTTACGGTGGTGCAGGATGGCTCGTATGGGGAGGAATTATTCTTGGTTCCAGAACTGACCTACATGTGCAGAGTGTAACGATGACAGGCCACATCTATCGGGATGTCATTCTTGAACAACATGTACGTTTGTTGCGGGGTGCCATGGTGCTGAATTTCTGTTTATGGATGACAACGCCCGTCCTCACCATACAAACATTGTAGACGAATGCCTTCAATGGGAGGATATCACCCGTATGGAATTGCCAGCATACTCACCGGACTTGAATCCAATAGAGCATGTGTGGGATATGCTTGGCCGATGAATTGCAGCCCGTCAACCCCCTCAAACTGGTCTACCGGAACTTCGGAGGGTATTGCTTGATGAGTGATGTAATATTCCCCAAGATCAGATTGATAATTTGATACTCAGCATGCGTAGGCGTTGTAAGGCTTGTATTGCATCGTCCGGGAGACATACTCCGTATTAACCATCATACTAACCATGTTATACTGTTTTTTGTAAATAGGTTCTTTTTTAAAATTTGCTCCAGGGAGTAAAAATCGCAATTTTTATTAATTATGTCAAACATATAGCATCTTTTTTGCTCTTTACCTTTTGTTTAATAAATAGACTTTTCAAATAAGTCAAATTTGTTTGGCTTATGTCTCTTTCTTTGCCTGAACTTCATTATCCTTAATTAATGCACATGAGTGTATATTAGTAAAAATATTACTAAAAAATATTAGATGCATTTATCTAGAAATTATATTAAAATTTTAATTTTTTATTAAAATTTGAAAATTTTAGAGCTGATTGAGTAAACATTATAAGAAATGTTACATTTTTTATGAGACCATTATTTAAATAACAAGCCATATTTCAAAAAGTATTCATACAGTAAGAAATATTTTAGTACATTCTCTAGAAAAACATAAATATCAGGTTCAAAAAGTTTTGTAGAAATACATTCGTAATATTTTGAGTTAAGACTCGCCATGATAGACTTTGAGCAATTTAAATGCCCACTTCTGATAGATCAAAAACCCACTTCCGGTTTTCCTAACTTTATAAAATTGATTGCAACTTGGTCTCTAGTTAGTGTGGAAACAAAACAAAGTATGTTTCGTAAAGTCAAAAGATAGCTCTATTCAATAAAACAATAAATTATAGTTTGAAAAAAACTAAAAAACACGCTTTTATACTGAATCGAACTAAAAAGTAAAAAAATAATTCTTAATAAAGAATAAAATGATTATAACGAGAAAATGAATGTCATTGTAGTAAAAGCGTGGGGTGCTTTGTACTACATTTTTACACTAATTCAGCTTTTCGGAATAGAAGTTAGAAATTATAACAATTGATACATTTATAGAACACCCCACGCTTTTACCCCAATGACATTCATTTTCTCGTTAATCATTTTATTCTTTATTAAGAATTATTTTTTTACTTTTTAGTTCGATTCAGTATAAAAGCGTGTTTTTTAGTTTTTTTCAAACTATAATTTATTTTTCATTTTTTAGTTCGAACTACAATAAAAGTTTGTTTTTTAGTTTTTTAAACTATCATTTATTCATTGTTGAATTTTTCCTTGAGTTTGATATTTGAAACTGGAATTACGTGGCTGTGGAATTAGTCTTGTTCTTCAATGGATATTAATTAATGGGTCTGAAATGTATTTATTCTCTCCATTTACGAGGCCTGGGATCGTTATATTAGATTCCGTCTCTTTTGAACAGGTCAAACAAATAAAAGTGTGTAAAGAAGAAAAAGTTCGAATTACAAAAAATTTTAATGTATCATGTTTTTTACGGATTAAATATTATAAAATTCCTCCTTTTTGTTTTTGTTTTCTTTTTTCACATTTTCATGCATTGCCATCCACTTCCGAGCTGTAGTCCGAATTTCAAGTCTCTAGCTCATCGGAAAGTCACACAGTTTAAAATCAATTACAAAATTCCACCCGGATAGACATTAAAGAAAGCGAGTTATTAAAAAGATGGTAATATTAAGTGTCAATCGGTTTTTCACCTTTTAAACGCGTTCCTTTCATGTTAATTCGTATCATCATTTCTAAGCGTATTGCTTTATAAAAATAAAAAATATTTAGCAGTTAGAACGCAAATTATTTTTGATGTGTAGAACGCAAATTATTTTTGGTGTGTAACATCTTTACTCTCGGTTGCTGGATATTGGTTGGAGTGATTTCATGAAAAGGGACGGAAATGCGTAACAGGAAGCCGGGGGAAGCGCGCGCTGTTTGATTTGACCAATTCAGCGCCTTGGGGTGTCTCTTCGCTAGCCTCGTCTTGGGGTCCAACTCTACTAGCAATTAAGACGCCCGCCTACCGCACATACCAGCAAGTCTTATTAGACTTCATCCAAAATAAAGTTGTGATTCTTACGCTCAAATGTCAAAGTCTCAGGGCTCGTTGTGTGTGAAATCTGAGGATATATTTATATATGTGTAAACTATATACACTGGTGTGCAAAAATTAAGGACGAGACGGTTTTTTCAATATAACTTTGTACAAAAGCATTCCAAATCAACACATTTAATACCGTAAGATCCCCAATACGTAAGGACATGAGTAATGTAAGCAACACTTACTAAAAGAGAAATCAGAGGGATAAAAAGAAGCTTTATTGAAAAAGTAGCATGGAGCGCAATGCGACTGAAGGCCGACACATCCCTGTGATGGGTGTCCAGTAAGAAATATCCGGTCTTTAGAAGGGGATATGATCTCCCCTGACTGCTAGGCAGGTTTCACAGCGTCTGCCCATGCTGAGAATGAGGGTGTCAATGAGTTGTTGAGGCATTGTTGCCCATTCGTCTTGCAGCGCCAATCAAAGCTCCGGAATCGTTACTGGTGGTAAGGTACGAGCTGCCAAGCATCTGCCTAGAAAATCCCATACATGCTCGATGGGATTGAGATCCGGAGATCGTGCCGGCCAATCCATACGTTCAATATCCTCACTCTCTAAGAGCTGTTCGGCAGCTACTGTGCGATGGTGCATTGTCGTCCATGAAAAGGAACTGCACACCCATAGCGCCTCTAAAAAGACGCACATATGGAAGAAGAATCTCGTTACAATAACGGGTCCCGTTGACTGAACCTGCGTCGAAGATGTGAAGGTCTGTACGACTACCAAGCATGATGCCTCCCCAAACGAGAACACCGCCACCTCCATATCTGTCCCTTTCAATGATGTTCGAGGGATGATTGCGGCTTTCCCGCTCTCTCCAGATGAGTATGCGATGAGAATCGCTACTCAGACTGAATCTGCTCTCATCTGTAAAGAGTACTCGTCCCATTCATTGTCTCTCCAATTCCGGTGTTCCCGGCACCACAGAGAACGCCTTCTCTGATGGGCAGGCGTTAGAGGTACACACCGTACAGGGCATCGTGCAAACAGACTGCCACCGTGCAGTTTTCTGGCCACGGTAAAACGCGATATCGGTCGTCCAGTCGCCTGTGTCTAGCGATTTCTCCCGCTATCTGCCGCCTGTTTCTTCTGGCCTGTAAGGCAATATACTGGTCATCTGCGGGTGTGGTTCCTCATGGACGACCACTACTGAACCCCCGGATAGCTGTTCCTGTAGTTTGAAATTGTCTCCAAAGTCGTGAAACGATGCTGTGAGCAATTCCGAACTCTTCAGCCACACTTGTCACACTGCGACCTTCCTCCAACTCCCCAATGATTCGACCTCGGGTAAAAGCATCCAGACGTCGTCTAACAGATTGATTATTCGCCATTTCTCGCTGAGGCAGCAACTCGGTGGGATTTTAACTGCTATACGGTGTGCAATCTCTTTGCCAGAAATACTAATCTTACACCGACAACATGCTTTACTACTCAGACACTCCCCCATTACGTCTACCTGCATATCTGCGCATGTGCTACCGTACATCACCTCACTTAATCTCCTGACTGGTCTTTCTGTCCGCTCTGCCTCTTCGTTCAGCTGATATGCTAATTTTTCGACTTCGTCCTTAATTTTGGCACACCAGTGTATATTAACAATTATATTTCTCGTTAAGCGTCTGACAAAGCTCATCATTCTTTAAAAAAATAGGTGTAAGTAATATGGAATTATATGAATAAATATTTAAGTGCTTATCATTTTCATACTTTGAGGTTAATTCCTGTCGCTGTCAATATAATATTTTTAATTGTGATTAAAAAAGATTTCTCGATTAAAAAAAACTAATTAAGTAAACGGGTATTTTTTATTTTCTCTAATATTTCTAATTTTTAAGCATGTGCTTGACGGTGTCTCTTCGCTACCCTCGTCTGGGGGTCCAACTGTAGTAGCAATTAAGACGCCCGCCTGCAGCACATGCCAGCAAATCTTGTCATTTTGGTGGTCGCATACATTTCTCCGAATCAAACAGTTAAAAAAATTACAGATTTCCTGCATTTTGTACTTTTACCGTATACCGAAGGTGGTTCTGCTCTTTTTTTAAAAAAAACTATCACTCGCTTCCCATGATTTTGGGTGGTGATTTTAACGTTAACTTCAGTTTGCCAGAAGCTGAGCCGCTCATAACTTTTCTGAAACATGAACTCAAGCTCGAAATGAACACTAATCAAAATGTTTCGACAACTAACAGTGGTACTGTTATTGACGCCGTTTTTCAACGACTTTTAAATACTTTGAAATCACAAGTATATGCGTCATACTTTAGTTTTCATAAATCTATTGTCTCCGCTCTTCCCCAAATTGAACAATAATAAATATTTTTGATAAAAAAAACTGCATAACTCCTTGTGTTAATTAAATAAAATTTTCATTAAAGATGTAATTATTCGATAGAAAATTATTTCCAGTCATAACCGATTCATTTCTTTCTGGATTAAAGTCACTATTGCGTATTTACCATGATAACAAGTCAGATGTTACACATCATATGCGACTACTGTAAGACTCGTTTCTTTTTTTTTTCACATGCTCGAGCCTTTTTTTTTATTTTCATTTTCAAAAAAATGTTTATATTATGGTTAGAAATTGCTAACACACACCCACCCTCCACTTTCTCAGATACAGAACACTTCTTTTGTTTGTTTTATTTCTTTTAACTGCAAGTGTATTTTATACTTGCATATATAATTAGCGTTAAATTCAAAACACTTTAGGGTTACACCTTATTCTTTTAGTCGCCAAATCTGGAAATGATGTAGGAAATTTGTCGCCATGTCTGAAAATGGTATATGGAACTTGTCGCCAAATTTAAAAATGATATATGCAATAAGTCGCCAAATCTTCACGTGATATATGGATTTGTCGCCAAATATGATTATCCTTATTCCTGACGATCCTGAAAAGGACAATGGAACAAAATTATGAAATTATTTTATTGTCATCGATCCTTGACAAGTGTGCGAAATTTCGAATTAATCCGATCTTTTTAAGTGGGTAAAAATCGAGTTCTAAGATTCCGTTACATGCAAGTGAAACTTATAAAAGCGTGTTAAAAAACAAAAATATCTGTCTTGACTGAATTTGGTCATTTTCAACGTGTTCGGATCCCTTAAAGAAGAAAAGCAATAAATGTGTATTTTTGTTTGACAAACTGAAAAACATTAAGAAGGATATCAGACCAATGGCCATCAAAGAGAAGACACGCAGAGACAATACAATTCAAAACTTGTAAGCTCTAACTTGTTTGCTACAGGACTGTACATGATAGTGAGTGTTCGAATTGTCATTAGTTTTATAAGCTAACTTCGAATTATCGCGTGTTGTAGCCTGACCAGCCACAGAATTTACTTCGAAATATAATGTATCAAAACGTATTGTTTTAGTTCGAAATATCAAGAGTTTTTCTTGAAACTGTGCATATACTTTGAATTAGCGAGAAGTTCGTATTATCGAAGGTTTGAGTTAGCGAAAGTCGACTGCTTTCAGATGCATTTTTCTTTTTATCTACTTTCATCTCTAGTTTCGTATGAATTAATATTTTAATCACATAATCAGAAACGAATAATAATATGAGCTTAAAGAACGTAGATATTTAATCTCAAGGGGAAACATTGTGCAACTATTCGATTTTGAAAAGATTTAATTTAGTTTGAATATGAAAGGTACGGGTTTTTTTTTTAAGTAAGGTCCGTTTGTTTTTAAAAAAATAACGACAATATTTTGTTTCAAAAAACCTTTATTTTAGGATTGTACATACTTTTGCCTATTTTTCTACATAGCTGCCGAGTTAATTAATGCACTTTTCATACCTTAGAACTAAGTTTTGAAAATCCTCTTCAAAGAAGTCTGCCGCCTGGTCGGCCAGCCAAGAATTCATGCCCGCTTTCACTTCGTTGTCACTGAAGCACTTCCCGCCAAGACTGTGTTTGAGGTACCGGAAAAGGTGGAAATTGTTGGAAGCAAGGTTGGGGCTGTATGGTGCATGGTCCAAAACCTCCTAGCGAAAAGATTTGATTCACAAGTTTAAATATAATTTTTTCAGTATTTACCAGAAAATTTTTTTAATTGTCTCCACTATATATTCAGAGATCACCAACATAGCAAAATTGTACACCTTTTTTGTTTTTATGTCTCCTAAAGGGGGAAATTATTTAGACTTTGAATACAAAGTTGCATCGTACAATCAAGAGAATTGATAAAATATGTGAATCATGCAAGGAGGGGGCCAAAACTATTCTACTACAGCTCAAAGCGATACCGCACACGCACAGGATTCGTAGTCTGATATTCGTATGTGTGAAAACAAAGTTATAGTTTTGAAGAAAGTGCGTAATATTTCGGTATTTTTCAAATTGGTGAGTTTGTTATTCACATTGTGTTTTTGCATATCATACTTAAAGATTTAAAATATTTTTCAGATTTATTATATATATGCTTATAAATAATAACCCATAATAATGAATAAGAATAACTTTAAGGAACTTAAAAAATCAGCTGATAATGTTTCGGTTTGGTTTCATTATTTATATGATTAAAACCACGGACCATAGACTGAATAATAATAATTACACCTTTTTCTGATTTAAATAAATAAGATGTTCCTTTACTTTTTTGTGATTTTTTTATATACTGTTACAATTTATAAGTTATACATTATTTTGTGTGATATTTACACTCTCTAATAAAACTGGCAAATAAAACAAAGAAACACCTGTGTTTTCTTCCTTTTTCTAAAATCTCTACTACCGGTATTAAAACCGATATCCCGGCATTAAGACCTAAAAAATACCGAATACCAGAATTGAACTTTTAGTCCGATATTGCCAATCCCTAGTAGGAAATAATTTATGGAGTTTCTTTACAACTGAATTGGTGAATCTTCAATTCTTTGGGTACAAAAGTCACTCACTTTTTATTCTAAAGTCTAAAGTCACCGAAAGTGCAATTTTAAATAAAGCTTCTGTTATTTGTTTCATAAAACTGCGAGTTCATGCCTGCTACCTAAGGTTCATGCCTACGAAGAAATTTCAAGTATTTTTGAAAAATTCTTAAAAATAAGCAATGTATTTAAATTCTGCTAGTGTAATTGCATTGATGTATGAAAATTGACGCGCTTCTTTCCCTCTTTCCATGCAGGAAATTCGATAGTATACCATGGCTGAACTAAATTATTGTGCTGGGAATTTTTTCTTTTATTGGAAGAAAAACGTCAGAAATCAGAAATCGGGGCTTAAATTATGTATGAATGCAGGTTTGATTGCATCCAACTATAAATGTCCAAAAATTATAGCAAAAATGTATATTTGATTGGGCAAAAGTATACGATTAATGTCCTTGATAAGAAGTACATTTTTTGACATTATAATGGCAATGTATTTTTATGATAATAATGAGAAAAACTTTTATATGATGACTTAATAATTCAGTACTTCTTTAACTTTCAATATTTGTGACCAAATATTCAAACATAATTTTCATCGTGCCCTCCATATTACAAAAATATATTGCATGCAATAGTAGCATAAATTAACACTAAACCTGCAATTACGACCTCAATTATAAACCGTACAAATTGAGATAAGTATTAAATTTTGTATGTGTTACTTTTAAGTAATAGATA
Source organism: Trichonephila clavata (assembly GCA_019973975.1). Classification (NCBI taxonomy): domain Eukaryota; kingdom Metazoa; phylum Arthropoda; class Arachnida; order Araneae; family Nephilidae; genus Trichonephila; species Trichonephila clavata. The sequence goes on from BMAO01011351.1 coordinate 140,221, forward strand.
TCTTAAATAAGTTACTTTTAAGTAATAGATATCTTAAATAAGTTACTTTTAAGTAATAGATATCTTAAATAAGTTACTTTTAAGTAATATATATCTTGAATAAGTTACTTTTAAGTAATAGATATCTTAAATAAGTTACTTTTAAGTAATAGATATCTTAAATAAGTTACTTTTAAGTAATAGATATCTTAAATAAGTTACTTTTAAGTAATAGATATCTTAAATAAGTTACTTTTTAGTAATACATATCTTAAATAAGTTACTTTTAAGTAATAGGATAAGTAAAATTTTTATTTGGCCTTTCCACAATTTTCAGCAATGAAAACAAAAGCATTTCGTATTTTGTCATCATTTCCAACTTCTTACCTTTCTAAAACCGGATTTTCTGTGTAGGCTGCTTTAAAGACAAAATATGTAGATCTCAGCTAAATATAGAAAAAAACTTAGAGTGTCAATTTCTAATATTAAACCTTCCTTTGAAAAACTTTGCTCTGCAAAACAAGTCCATGGGAGTCACCAGTAATTATTAAACTTGTTCTGAGTACATTATATCCTTTTAAATGTGTATTTTATTTTTTTATTATGTCAGAATGTACTTTGTTTAGCTTCCTTTTTATAAATTAATATTTTTTTAATTATCTTTTATTTTCGACTTTTCAATATGCTCCCGCCTCTCACCTAGGGTTATAACGCCTCCCAAGGGAAGCGTGTTAAGAATCCCCTAACGAATTCTCTTAGTAACCGCCAGAGGGCGTCTGAACACTATGTAAGTAGATACTTTTGTTTTTGTTTACGATCACTCTGAACTCTGAATGTAGCTCTGCCAGCTTGAAGGTGCCAGGCCTAATAACACTGGATAAATAAATTGTTAAGTTTTTTGTTAACGATGGCTCTCCTTTGATGAATGAATTTAATTGTCTGACTATAGAAATAATTTTTAAAGCCCCACAATTTGAAAATCGCTGTAATATATATATAATTATTAGATTCATCATATATATACGAAAAATATTATCCATTTATCATAGGAAAATCATTCTGAATTATTTTGAGTTATTCTGAGTCAATTAACTAAGTCTCAAATTTGACTAAAAAATCTTTTAAAGACTAACAAGTTTATATTTTGATGTTTGATATATTTATCAGAAGAATTATTCATTCGAAAAATAAAAATGTTGGTTAATTTCGAAAGAAAAAAGGATGAAACTGAAAAAAAAAACCCGTTTTGATGCAATTGTAGTGAAATCTTTATATTTGAAGATTGACTAATGAGAAACCAAAAATGGAACTATAGTACCCATATGATGCCTGCCCCCTCCCGCGACAGAAGTAAATTTTTACTTGTAAGATAATTAGAATGATAAGATCTCATTTAATCTCTTAATGTTCCTTTTTTTCTTCTAAAATAGTTTCAGATAAATTTCCCTCATAAGTTATGATTAGCCTAGGAGTCCTCAATTTGCTGCATATGGACTGAATACCATTTGAAAAGTTTTAAGTTCGAAAAATGTCTTTTTTTTTATAAAAAAAGAGTCTTCTAACAGAATATTAAGGGCAAAAACTGAATTAATTTAAACTTCTAAGTGTTTTGTGTGCTTTTAAAATTATTTTAAATTTTCATTCATATCAGGAAAGTCTTACATAATTTCAACAACTTTTTGCATAGTTTTTCTTTCTGTATATTATATACTTCTCTGTTCTGCTTTTGAATGTGCTTTGCGGAAGAGACATTTAAAAATCAGATACCTTATAACGAATTGAAATTGTTTTAATTTATCCTCTCCAATCTATATTTCTTTGTTTGAACACACACAAGACATTTACAATAATAAAAACAAGGAAATTTATCCCCTTTAACTTGCTGGAGAAAGCAGGTCTTAACTCTGCGCTCACTTTTTGTCAATGCTTCAGTCATTCCACAGTATATTAAGAACTAGAAAAAAGAATTAACTAGCTCCTAAAAGAGAATATTTCAGTGTTTGTTTGTTTTTCTAGGATGAATGGGATAAGTGTGAAATTATTTTTAAAAAAGTAATATCTTAAATAAAAATTATAAGTATTTTTTGGTCCACTTTAACAATTAATTGGAAAAGGCTGTTCTTTCAAAACTTTTCCTGGTAATTTTGCCCTAAAACAGGGATGGGCAGACTTTTCCAGGGTACGGGCTACTTCTAATGTTTTTAAGGTATTGCGGTCCACCCAGTGACGTAGGTGTGGCCATTCTGTATTAAAATTGCATGCTTTCTCTGTGTAATACTTGTTTTTGACATTGTACCCCTCTATTAAAATATGACAATACTATTTTTAGTGCAATAACTCAGGTAACGGAAGATTGTCAAGTTGAATGCTTGAACAACTATGAGTGACTGCTAGACCGTGGAGGTATTCAATGCTGTGAGCAGAGAAGATACGTGAATCGATAAATCTGAAACCAATGTATGTACTTAATTTGTTTTCTACCGAGTCTGTCGAACAGGAAGTCAACACAAGAACCCAATCCCGTGAGAGCGCGGGAAGAGCTTAACATCAACATTTCTTATCCCCTTCAGTCGGTGAGTTGGAATTTTTTCCCCTACAGTACCAGTGAACGTGCTAAGGGTCATCGTTTGCTTCCAATTAAGGTACATGTCTCGTCTAGACATTTATTGAATCATTTGCTTAAGCCAGGGGTGGGCAGACTTTTACATGACGCGGTCTACTTCTAATGTTTTCAATGTGTTGCGGTCCACTCCGTGGTGTAGGTGCGATAAACAAAAAAAGGAAAAAAATGCTCAACAATATTTATATTATAACAATAACAAACACAGAATTTATACTTACCCACATAACTACAGTAAAAAAAATTACTCTTTTAAAATTCCGTTTTAAGTAAAACACAAAATACAAACATAATATTTATACTACCAACAAATTTAATATAATGTCAAATGTTGCATTTATTATGCATTAAAAAATTCAAAATAGATAAAAAATAAATAATGTTCAATTAGAGGACCATACTAATCTTGAATATCTTGGTATATAATTACTTACTGTTAATCTTAGAGCACCTGGAAGTTTCCAGTGTAGGATCTGATGCATAAAATGTTCAGGTACTGTGCGTTTGATTAAGTAGAAGCTAGTTTATTAATGTGGGACGTAGTTATGTTTGAGCGTATTTAAGCTGTCTTAGATTCAGTTGAGGTTCTGTAGTTCCCGTGTTATAGAATATCACCTCCGCACTCTACTATATATTATCTACCTTAATTAGAATTTTATTGTGTCTGATTAATAATTAGAATTAATAAATCGATTAGATTGAAAATCACGTCTGTGGTTTATTCTGTTTCTCCCACACATCTAGCCGGGTTTACAGGTAGACAAGAAGGTTCAGACGTAAGCAGGAACCAAACGCTATCACAAATTCTTCAACAATTGAGAAGATATTAGCTTTAGCTTGTTTTTGAAAGTGTTAACAAATCCAATCAGTTCTACTATTGTTTGATTTTTGCCTTGCAATTTTAAGTTCGATTCATTAAGTGTCATATCATAAACAAAATCTAAATACATCATATTATGACTGACCCACCTCCATGCTTGACAGCTGGAAGGAGACAATCACGATCATACGCTTGTGAAGGTGATCTCCAAACGTGAACCCTTCCTGTTGTAGGGAAAAGTGTGCGTGAAAGAAGATTCGTCAGAACATATTACTTCTTCATTTATCATCGATCAGGTTTTGTGAGTTTGACGCCACTGTAGCGATCTTTGGCATTAACATCTGTGACAAGTGGCTTGGAAATGCTCTCTGCGTAATGTTATGTTTATGAAGGTGCCTTCTAAGTGTAATTATTGACTCCTGAGAATTTAGATGCTGATATAACTCTGTGGTCACTTCACATTTTAGATGTTACAATCCGCTTCAATACCCGTCGATCTCTTTCCCTGAGCTTCTCTTTCTGTCCACTATTTTGTTTTAACGAGCTTGTGTCTTGATCTTGATTTACTATGGGCAAGTAGTCCCATGACTTTAGATACCGTTCCTCAAGAAACCTCTAAAAACCGAGATGTTTGGGATGTTTCGATCACACTTGCTCCAGCAACCTCTGAAAATCTCATTTTACGATTTTGAAAAAAATCCAAGACTAATAGAACTTCAAAAAAGCTACTAAATACTACCAGAAGATATACGTTTCTATTTATAACAAAATCTGACAGCTATTGTTATACTTTAGTTTTTACGAAGTGCATTCAAAAATGTCACTTTTATTCATGGGTGTTTCCATTATTTCGATAACCACCTTTTAGTATGCACGTCTAAGATCTTATGTGAAGGTGGTCACCCCAAAATGTCTTGGCGGTCCACCGGTCGATCGCGATCCACTTAATGCCCATTCCGGCCCTAAAATAACGTTTAATTTATCACTTTAAATGTTTGATATGATACAATAAAATCATCAAAAAAAAATGTTTTATTTCTGTACGAGTTATATTTTTTAAATGTATGTTCAGTGAAATTCTTCTGGTAGCTTTGACAGGATTTACTATCTGTTATACAGGCAGTTATCAAAATAATAGAAACACCTTAGATTTATAAATAATTCCTTATTAGTATGGCGTAGACCGCTTTATTCATGTAATACAACTTAGATTACCTTTGGAATCGATTCATACAAGTACTACAATTATCATAACTTTGACTTTTTTAACTCAGTGCCTTAACATTTCGCGAAATTATAGAAAATTATAAAAATAACAATTTAGGCTAAAAAACTTTTATTTTAATATTTGACCATTTTTTACCAATTGAATGGTATTGTGTCCCTTTAAATTTTTAAAATGTATTTAATCATCTTCATTTACTAGGTATTGCTCAAATCTAGAAAAAAGCATATATTTTGAGGCTCTTAAATAAATATATATTCTTCTCTCTTTTTGATTTTGAAAAAATTGACCCCAAACTCCAAACGTCACCACTTTGAAAATAAAAAATATCTTATTTTGCAGAAAAATATATGATTTTTTTATTTTTATTTATTGGCATAAAAAAAATATTATAACTACTTTTTTAAAGTGTACTCTTATGTTTTGGATTCACCTCGGATAATTCTACGATGGGAAATATGAAGGCATGTAAGGTTTTCATTATTCTATGTAACACTATTCAATTAGATGACCTTCAAGTGTTACATATTGCATATTAAAAGAGAAAAGTCAAACAATTTGCTACATTCAGAAATATGCAATGTTATTGTTTGCTTTGTTTCAAAATTCTGATTTTGAAAATTCGTGTAATCACTGTAAACTAACCTGATGAGGCATTTTGAACTTCTATAGAATCTCATCATAAGAACGCGGAAAATCATCTGTCGGATATCGTATGATGAAAGAAAGGAAATTTTATGAAATATTTTCCCTATCCATGAGCATAATGGAAACAAAATATATCTGTTTTACGACATTTTGGGACAAGAACAATTATTTTCCCCAATCGTTTCATAATGAATTAAGTTTTTTCACTATGTGATGTGTCACAAAAGTGTCACTGTCATTTGAGCCTCACTTTTTTGAAACACCTCTCAGTGTATGCAAGTGAATGAATATCCATTTCTTTTACACACAGTAGGGAATCCGTATAATAAAACATCCCTACTGTGTGCCTATATAAGGATATCCGTGTTTAAACATAATTACTTGATCCCATATATTGGGTATAAATATATAAACGGTTCTTTGTGAAGGTATTCGCTCCGTGTTAAAGTACAATATGGGATCTTTTCTATTAATTGCACTGACATTCTGCTTGACTATTTCTGTATTTGTTGAAGGTGGGCCTCATGAAGGTCCTACTGATAGTGTTCTCAACATTTTGTTCCCAGCCTGCAGTCCTTTAGATGCTTCAATGCAGAGCAAATTTTTTGGTAAGCTTATTTTTGTATTAAGTACAGAAAACTTATAAAGTAACAGCTGATTTATAATTTTACGATGACCGTATGTGTGCTGAAGTTTCAGTTTTAATGAACATAAGAATTTCTTCTTATTTTGCCGTATATTTTATACATTTCAGTGATTTTAGAATGTTTTAATTAACCAACTTTAGGTCACAATTTCAATGTCGGATTTAATTATTGATACCTATTCGAAGTCTAACATATTCCTTAGTACTGTGTCCTAAGCAATGACTTTGTAAAAATTGATTTATCTTCCCATTTGTTTAAATTTTAAGTATTTATTAGTTATTCCAAACATTTAAAATAGGAAAATCAGTTAATAGGTGCGTAATCAGCTCTTTATTTTGCTTCGTTATTGGATGACTCTAATTGAATTGCAAAATCTCTGGCATTCACAGAAGTATTTTCTTCCCTTTTTTTCATTTTTCTGATTTTTCTTTTTTTACCCATCAATATTTAAAAATAATTTCTTATTACTTCTGCAAATACATTGAATTTCTTAAATCGCATTTGAAATTATGAAAAAAATATCCGAAATATAGTTGAAAGTATATACTTATCGGTGAAATAACTATTTACAAAAATTTTTGTAAACGCGTGAACTCTCATTTAAAGTCTTCTCATTAACTTAGTCATTTAAAAAGGTACAGGAAAAAAGAAATATTTTCAGCATTAATGAGTTCTGGTTTTATAATTACAGTTAGTCAGATAAGGGTAATTTTTTTTTGCTAAATTGATTTTTATAACATGGAACTGCATCTATTTAAATTAGTGCGGACTACTCCCATTATTTATGAAAAGAACTTGCAAATTTTTTTAAGAATGTCTTTTAAGGAACTCATTTAGGGGAGGTCGTTTATTTTTAAAAATATATGTATACATCTTCACATGTATTCCCGTACTCGTAAGTGTTTTACAAAAATTTTTGATCAATACCAAACAAAGTTTTTTGAATTTCCAATCATCTTTATGTAACAACAATGACTAGCCAAATTGAAATATCTTTATCTTCTATAATTTAAATTTTTTATTATTATTTATTTTAATATCAGAATGTAGTATATTCGTGTGTATGTATAGATAATTTTTATGATATAATTGGAAATGTACTTTAGTGGGAAATGAAAATATTGTATGTTCAACGTTCAGTAAAAATTGTTATTAATTCCATATTTCGTGCATGTTTCATTGAAATAAGTAAAAGCTTAAATATAAAAAAAATTAAGGTGATATGCGTCAATGTAAGCATAATGAATGTGTGGTAGCGATTGGTTCCAGCTTACATCTGAGCCCCCTTGTCTACCTGTAAACCCGGCTAGATGTGTGGGAGAAACAGAATAATCCGCAGACATGTTTTAAAATCTAATCAATTTGTTAATTCTAATTATAAATCAGACACAATACAATTCTTATTAAGGTAAATGAAATGTAGTAGAGCGCGGAGGTGAGATTCTATAACACGGGGATACTACTACAGACACTCAACTGAATCTAAGACAGCTTAAATAAGCTCAAATATAACTACGTCGCACACTTAATAAACTAGCTTCTACTTAATCAAACTTACAGTACCTGAACTTTTTATGCATCGGATCCTACACTGGAAACTTGCAGGTGCTTTCTTCGGCTTCATCAATGTCGTGGGCTCCACGCTCTGTAATCTTTAACTAATTCCACTCCTTTTCAATCTTCAACTAACAACTAACTCACAGCCTTTATGTTAACGCCTACTTGCACACTCCAACGTATCAACTTCATTGTGCCAACTCCAACGTGTCAACTACCGAACTCGCGAAAACAGAATTTATATAATATACCTCATTTACATAACCACGTTTCCTTACTCGATGAAAGTTGTTTGAAATAAATATTTTCCTTAAAGAGATATGAAGGGATTAGTGGAACCGCGTATAGATACGTCACAAATGTTAGTTATTGAAGAAATGTTTTAAAAGTTCCGTTTTAATTTGCTTTTTAATTAAAGGGAAAAAAGTGTTTGGTTATTAATAAGAAATCAGCGTAGTTATAAAAAGTGTACATTATTGTATTAATTCATATTAATAGATATATAAACTATAAAAAAAAGCCTAAGGCACCTAAAAACGCACATACACTAAGAAAACCATTGATTATCAGCACAGTTTATTTCTGGTAAAAATGATTAGAGTTCTAATTCTCAATGACAGCAAGTATTAATTGCAAATGGTTTTAAGAAAAGGTCGGTCTGAAACTTGTATAAACATTGCAATCTGAAGCAATACTAAGGCTATTCCTTATGAGCCTCGTAATTGTGAGCCATTCTAAGGGGACGACACCTGAGAGGACAACTCTTCAACACCAACGGGGAGACTTTGAAACTGGACAGA